>VUQJ01024119.1:19144-37569 GCA_015108635.1 Andinoacara biseriatus
AGTTTGCTGGAGCAGCCATAATTCCATCTTCAGAAAAATACAAAGAAGAGATCTACTTCTTCTTCAGTGAGTTCAACAAGACAGCCAGAGTGGACGAGGAGCCATACAGGGCTCGCATAGGCCGGATCTGCATGGTAAAAATCCCACTTGTTTGCCTCGTGTGATTCCCGACTTACCCACTGAATTAGTCTTTAAATTAATCTCAGAGTTAAAGAGACCTTAATGAAAAGATTAATGGTTAAAGCCTTTCATGTTTAGTGATGGATTATATCTCAGACATATATAGGAAATCTTTATTTGCTAATTAAGGTTTTTCTTTGCGCTTTGTTGCTCTCTTTCCAGGAGGATTGATGAGGAGTTCGGTGTTTTATTTTTCTTCTTTGTGAATTCAGTTGTAAGAAAGAGAAATTTGGGGCATGTTAGCCTAGTTTACATCAAACTGCAACAAAAGCGAGAAATGTTCTGTCATTGGTCAAGAAGTGTTTGTGGTTTTCGTCACCATTGTGGCCAAGTATTTGTTGAGCTAGAAAAGTGTGCAAACTAGCACATCATAATAAGGATTCTTAAAAGTCCTGAACGATCTTAGCGCTTAGTGCTTAATAATTCATAATTAATATTTCATATTTCCACAGACAGCTTTAGAATATTGTGGAGGTGACCTTTAGCAGAGCTAGTATAACCATCTCCATCTGATACCAGCTCTTGTTCATTTTTAATTATAATAAATGCCATGTTACAGTAAAGAAAAATCCAGATTTACTGCATCCACCTGTCTGCTTTATCTAAACTAAGTTGCAGGACCAACCAACAAGCAATATTACTCTTTTCTAAACTGACAGAGAGGAGAAGAGGGGTCCTGGTGACCTTTGTTTTTTACAGTCCTTGTCTGCATTTCTAGGTGGATGAAGGGGGTCTCAAAAACCTGATGGCAGACTCTTGGACCACCTTCCTGAAGGCACGGATGATGTGCGGTGCAGGAAACACTCAACAGCAGTACAACAACTTGAAGCAGGCGGTAGTGCTGACTGCTCAAGATAAAAGGGCTGGGGTTCTGTATGGCCTCTTTTCCAATGCATGGTGAGTAGGGATTAGTCGATCCAGCTTTTTGTCCAGCTCCAATCTGATACAGACTTGCCCGTGGATATCTGTTGATATTGAGTACCATTCCTATACTAGTGTAAGTTTAATAATATGTATCCCTCACTATGAGGAAGACACACTATGTTAACATAAGCATAATAAAACCTTACCAACAAGTGTTGCACCAAACCACCAAACCAACATGCTACTAGCTTCAGATACGAGCTCTCTTACTATTGTTGTCACTGGATCTTTTTATTCATGCAAGCTCACTTTGACCACAGTTTACAGTCCAAACTGTCTCAGCCTTGCCTCTCACATTCTTAATTTTTCATTACTTGTTTCTAATCCTGTCCATCCCAGTAACTCCTAATGGAAATCTTAGCTCCAGCTCAGCCTCCTTTTCTTTTTGTCAGTCGCCAAACTATACATCATAGCAGGTCTCACCTACATAAACTTTCCCTTTCACTCTTGCTGCTATCCATCTGTCACAGATAACCCCTGACACTCATGTCCACCCACTCATCCCTGTCTGCAGTCTCTTCTTCACTTTTCTTTTGCACTTTCTGTTGCTTTGCCAGGTATTTAAACTCATCCACTCTCACTACCTCTACCTTTTACACCTTTCCACCTGCCTCCCTCTCATTCGCTTGCATGTATTCGTTCTAGCTTCTACTGAATTTCATTCCTCTTCTCTCCAGTGCATACCTTCACCTCTCCAGGCTCTCTTCCACCTGCTGCCTACTTTCATTATAGATCACAATGTTGAGTGCAAACATTGTAGTACACAGACACACTCCTGCCTGACCTCATCTGTCAACCTGTCCATCACCATTGCAAACAAGGAGAAGCTCAGGACTGATCCTTGATGTAATCCCACCCGCACTTTGAACCCATCTGTCACTCCTACAGCACACCTCACCATGGCCTTGCTGTCCTTATACATGTCCTGCACCACCCTCACATACTTTCCTGCCACTCCTGACTTCCTCGTAGAGTATCACAGCTCCTCTCTTGGCATCCTACCATATGCTTAACGAACTGATATCCAATCCAAATTTCAGCTTAGAGCATCCCCAGTGGTGAGCTAGAACATTTTGTTGACTACCTCCACAGTCTTAAAAACCAGTGTGTAAGATTTGGAGGGTTATATTAGCATAAATGGAATGCAGAATATAATCAGCTGTTATACTGAATCAAAGTGTTTCTGTTACCTTAGAAGGAGCCCTCCATATAGGCATAACCCAGAATATACAGACTCAAGTATGGACAGCATAGGGTCTTTTATGCAGCTGGAACGGGAAGTTTGAGGGACAAACCTATCTTTGAAATGGCTAAGTGGAAACTAATGTTAGTTTTAGAAATGTTTCAAGTAAAGTACTAAAATAGTCGCAGTAAAAATTACCTAGGTTCTGATTTTGACCTTGCAGTCAACAGACAATTGATTTATATTGACTTAAATCACAACCAGTATAGACTACACTTTCACAATATTATACAAATGTTTGCCCCCAGAGTCAGAAGCGAATTAGTAAAAAAAGAAAAGGCTTTTAAATCCGCTGACCCCGTTTCTTGGAATATAATCTACAGAAGGAGCTGAACTTGTCAGCTCCTTGAATTGGGGGGGTTTAAGTCCATTTTAAAGGAGCGAGAGAATAGCTCTTTTGGTGAGTGTGACTCCTTTTAATATCACTCTTCTAATGTTCTGTTATTGCATGTGATTTGGATATTTGTGTTCACTCGGCTGTACGGAATATTCGTTGTATTTGTTCCTTTACTTGTTATGTTGTTGCGTGTCGTGTACGTTGTAGCTTGTGCCGCCCTCTTGGGCAGGTCTCCCTTGAAAAAGAGATTTTAATCTCAAAAAAACTTTGTTCGTGGATAAATAAAGGATAATAATACGCTGTTCAATCTTTCAGGATCAGGGAAAATAAAATGAAACTGACTTATAAGACAACAAATCAACCACTATAACAAAGTAACCTACATTTGTCCACCCACACAGTACACAGCACATACCACACGTTTGGATGAAATGTTCTTGTCAAAATCAGTTTGTTTCTTGTTAACTATAACAGCAGATTTCTGCTGGATTCAGAGTCTGTTAAATAATGTTCGCCGAGTGTGCGTATTATGTTAAAGTACACATGATAATACAGTACAGAACAGATTGTTTTCTAATTTACTGCTGGGGGCAGAAATTAATTCTTGAATATATTAAATTTTGTGCTAACGCAATTCCAAAATAAAGGACACAAGTGTGCAAACTGCAACACACAGTCACACATATATCAGCTAAACATATGTTTATTGACCTTATTTATAGTGTAATAGAACCTTTACAATCGTAATTGTGAGTAGTGTAGTTGTGTGGTGCTGCCCAGTGCAAAAATGATAAAGATTTAATCAGACTTTAAATTGCCATCTGTCCTGTATTAGAATATATTCAGTCTAATGTATTATAAAGCTCTTTGTAAGGACTGGACTGCACTACTTTTGATCTAAGAACCCTGATTTAGGTGTAAGCAAATTTCATTTGCCACCCTTGTTCCAGTCTTGATTAGCACATACACACAATAATATAGTAACAAACACTGACCAAGTAGCAAACTTAAATTTATGTTCCAGGTCTTCTGCACTGGCTGTGTGTGTGTATTTGCACAGCAGTGAGCAAAACTGGCTCCCAGTAATAGTTAAAACTAAGGAATTGGCCTTTGAAGTTATTATGGAGAGCAGCTGTTGACCTGAAAACACTAGATAATATCAACAAATTCAGTAACTGCGTTTACACACAGACAAAAGATCAAATCAGAAAAAAACATGAATTGTTAAGCAATTACAGTAATTACAGTCTTTGTAATTACTTTGAATGTTGTATTAGTAACACATTGGCCTGAGACACAGATTCTGAATTCTTGTCTGCTACTTCAAAGCTACCTTCAATGCCTTTTTTGCACCTGTAATTTCTCCTTTCCCTGCCTTTGCTCAGGGGCAGAACAGTGATCTGTGCCTACTCCATTGAAGATATTGACCAGGCCTTTTCCACATCTAAACTGAAGGGCTATAGCGGTCAACTCACTGGCACGCGCCCTGGGATGGTAAGAAAAACCTAACAAGCATGCATGAATGCATGAGGCAGCCTATATTTCAAAGGCGATATGATTCAGGTGTTATTTTTTAAAGCAACTACTCAATAACAAAGAAGCAATGTGAGAGCTTTCTTCAAGGTTTATTTGTTTATTCAAGTGCCCGGGCCAGTCTGAATAGAATGCATCACTTCTTCCCTTAGTGTGTCCGCAAAATCCCCGGAGCAGCGGAGAATCAAAACAACATAAAAAATCTTGGGGTGTTGAGATACCACCCAGAAATTGAGGATGTGATCCGACCCGTTGGTGTGGCTCCACTTGACCTTCCCTCAGATGACCAAATTACACATACAGTGGCGGACATTGTACAGGCGGTCAACGATGAACACTACAGTGTCCTGTACCTTGGAACAGGTGTGTTTCTGTGTGTGTTTTTGTTTTCTGCACTTTGAGCTCCTATGCAAAAACAACCTAAAAATGTTTTAAAGCTGTATAAATAATTTTGTTAGGCATCAGAAAGCAACTAACACGCAGTTATTTTCTATATTTTAGCTGCGTTCGTGTTCACCTCTGCACATATTAACAGTGTTTTTGTTAAAGAATGTAACAAGAAAAAAAGCTAAATCTGTTTTTCTTTACAATATATCATCTCGCTCATGCTCCTAAGTGCACTCGCTTTGTTTCAGCTGTTCAGAGGAAAATGCTGCTCTCTTCATCTCAACAGTATTTGCATATCAGGGCAAGTAAGCCACCATAAACTGCAGAATCCAGCACTCTGCCGGTTCAACATTACAACACTGGAGCAAGCAGGAACAACAAATAAAGACTAAAATAAGATTTAAAAAGAAATCACAGGCAAGATATGCTTAAATTCTTAATTTAAGCTCTGAATATTAAATGTGAAAAAAACGACAAACTGTCAAAATATTTTCTGCTCAAAATCTATTCAAACAATCCCTGGCTTTCACAAGACTGTTTCTATTTGATCAAAGCAGCAATTCCGAGCTGCTGCTGCTGCCCATAGCAGTTACTGGAAAAATTGTGTTGTGCCTCAGGGAGATCACTATGGCAACCATGTCAAGTCATATGCTCGTGTGTGCATGAGTATCTCACCACTCTCAAGTTCACCAAAAGATGGGCGAGTGTCATCTTTCAAAGTGCAAATTGTGACTGCTGCAGCGCATATATGCGCTTGTCATTCGTAAAGCCTTTCTGGGTTGGTTATATTTTTAACACACAAAAAAAACAACATGTTATTAAAGGAGACAGGTTGAAATCCTGTCGCTGCGGGCTTTACAAAACTGTGTCAGTAATAGGAGGGAATGGATGGTGAGCTATGAACAGCAATGGGTCTCTGTGGTGGCCTGAAAAGAAACTGGAGCAGTTTGAGTCACACTGGTATCTGAGGCTGTGGGAACACATTGTACTAGAGACCTGCTGTTTCCCATAGACACGATGTTTTCCTGTTTCTTTCTTTTACATTTAGGGACTTTAATTGGTGTGCAGAAGAGAACAGGTGTTATCCATTACAACGCAGGTTATATGTTATATTTCAGCTTTGGTAATTTATGGGTCGAAGATTCAGATTCCCTTTGTGATTTTTTCTGAAGTGTGGTTTGATAGAGTTCGTTTTTCCTTCTGTTCAATATTGCATCACCTCCACCTCAGGGCACTGGGTATAAATATTCATTCCGCGCAACACTTCAAGCTCATCAATCTGCATAAATAATTTCAAACATGCTCTTGAATCTGTATAAATGATGGCGAGAAGCTGCCTTCTTGAAATAATTCAGGCTTCAGCGAGTGAAAAAGACAGGCAGCTCATCCAGATGGATAAGTGCATTATAACAGTCTTAATTAAAGGGGTACAAGTGATGAGCTCACATCCACCAGAGCATTCATAGAGACCAGAGAAATCATGGAGATTCATTCGAGGTTTCCTTCAGACGTTACACTTCCTCGGTGAGAGCTCCTGATAGGTCTCATTTAGCTTAGTCTGACACATTTACCTTACTTTAATTTTCCTTTTGATCAATGAGCGAGATTCCATTCAAATAAACAAATAAATGAAATTGAATAACAAAATTGATTTACAAACTGAACTCAGAAAATATACCATTAATATTTGAACAAGAACATGTCAGTATTTGCAGGCAGGAGAGGAAGTATCACCGAGTGCTCCAATCTTAAATTGCTCTCAGCAAGACTCAGACTCATTCACACTTTGAATCAGATCTGATATATTTGTTACTGTTTGGACTGATTCATTTAGTCTGGTGAAAATGCTGTATTTCACAATGTTGAGCAGTCCAAATGGCCACTTTGATTTAATCTAAAATGACACCTGTTGATGGGACTCTAAAGACCTCTATCAGATCTTTACCACATCCTCAAATAATAATGTCAAATAATTGACCTGTTAGGAAGAAATTAGATATGTTTTGGTGAGTAAAGCTGAATGTAATACAATTCTTATTCTTATTCTTATTCTTATTCTTATTATGCAAAAATAAAATGTATTTTACAGTAAAATAAATTCATATTGATGATTAATACATTTCATTTGTAAGAAAAAGGACCTACGAATGTTTATTGAAAGCTTGTTTTTAATTGGTTATTAAGCAAATAACTAAACTAAAACTACTCAACAGTTGGAGTCAACATAATTCTTTTTTCTGATTTTCTTTCTTGCATACTGATGCAGTGATTAGCATTCAAACTTTGGCAGACGCCTTCCTGTGTGGAGTTTGCATTTTCTCCTTGTGCCTACCTGGGTTTTTTTCTCCAGGTAATCTGGCTGCAATCCAAAGTTCAAAGAAATGCATATTGGGTTAACTAGTGATTCCAAATTGACTGCATGGATGTGAACTGAGTGATAGACTGGCAACCTGTCTAGGGTAAACCCCTCCTCTCACTCAGTGCCCTCATCTTGCTCATACCTCAACCCAGAACAGAAGGATTGTCTGATGGAAACTATTTTCTAATTATATACAAAGAAACTGTACAGAGGCGACAGAATGGAAATGTGTGACGCAACTACAGCAACAAAATGACATCTAAATAGGTTGTTGCCAACAGTTCAGTAACACAATTAAGGGTTAAAAGATCATGGGAAGTAAAGTGAAGATGGGGCGAGAATTCGCACTCCCACTCACACTTATACGCTCAAGCAGAGTAGCAAGACTCTTGGCGCTGTTATGCAAAACAGCAATTTAATGGCAGCTTCTATGAAAGTAAAAAACATCACTCACTCAGATTCCTCTCATCTAATTTCTGCACTAACTTCTTGTTTATTCTGGTCACAGTTGTTTGGCAAAGTGGTGTATTTGAAGGCTAATGGAACTCACTTTAACATGTTGACCTAAAACAGACTGACAGGGTGATGCCGAGCTCCTAATTAGCTAAATAGTGCACTGTATACTTTGCATTTTAAACCCATCTAACTAGTCTCAGTGGGACTACCCTGTGAGATATAGACTGACAAAACATAGCAGGATTTAACAAAGTGAATTTCTGTCTCTTTTGATCACTAGCCAACAATTATTTCAGCAGAATAAATGAATATAATAACTAGCTACTTCAATAACTGTAATTTTTGTAACACGGCCAAAAAGGACATTTTCTGCAAGCAGTTGCAAAACTGCTTCCTTATAACAAACTCATTGCAGTACCAGAGGAGGATAAATAATGTACCCAAATCTCAGTCAGTGGCTGAGTCTCACTGTGATAATGTAAGTGATGGGTTTTGACAAGGAAAAAAAAATCACATAGAATAAAACTAATGTTTGCATCCTGTTTGGGGAGTACAAAGACTAATTGATGGAGTAACCTTTTTTTTTTATGTATTTAAAAGTCTTGGCTGCAGCTACATGTGGAGAAGAAGCCAAGAGACAGAGCTGTATTTAAGCTCAAAGTCAAAGTCTTGGTTCAGGGCAGTTGCTGGCTCATCCAGATCAGCCTGAAACAAAGCTAAGCAGCAAATTGATTCTTTGAAAGTTGCTGAGGCATTGGGCACTAGAGGAGAGACCAGATAACCCCTGCAGAAGAAAAACTGTCACAACACAGCTGTGTGGCGAGTAAAACAGTGGACCCTGAATGCAGAACACAGGGCATTGAAGCAAAAAATGAGCTCTTTAACAGCTGCTTACCAAACCTAAAAGATACAGAAAGAAGGTGCACAGAATCGACAACAGATGAAATTAGTCAGGCAGTCAGAGAGGGACATACAGGAATCAGAACTAATACAGGACACAATAGAGAACTAACAGAAAGTAAAACAGCAAAACAAACCAAAAGAGATTAACAGAAACATGCATACTAACACTTAACAAGGGAACACACGGAGGCCACAACATAAACATGGAAATGAAACCGAGAGGCACAAACAGAAACGCTGGGAAGAATACTGCTGCTAGCCATCCAAATATCGATAAGCAGTTCTATAGAATTCACTGTAACATTCAATGACTCTGTTTTTAGGCAGAATGGTACAGTTAGCACCGTCAGCTCACAGCAAGAAGGTCCTTAATTCAAATCAGCCAGCTGGCTGGCTGGCTGGGACCTTTCTGGTACCTTGGCTGGGAGTTTGCATGTTCTCCCTGTGCCTGTTCTCTCTGGGTACTCTGACTTCCTTCCACAATCCAAAGACATTCATGTTTTGTTAACTGGGGATTTTAAATTGACTCACACAAGGCATCACAGCATCACAGTCCAGGATCTCCATTCTGTGCTGGCTCCTGCCCTCTCACAACCCTGAACTGCATAAGTGATTAAGAAACTTGATGGATGGATCCTGTTTTTACTCTCCAATTCCAGTGTTATAGAATAATTTCTCTGCACATAATCTCCTATTGAAAAGAGACAATAAGAGTTAGATATTGTAGATCAATTTTAAACTAGTGTTAACAAAATACTGCAATTATGGTAAAAGAAACTAATGTTGGATGTCCTGGATGCTTATCACTTGTACATAAAGGACACAATGTTTCATTTTACCCAGGATAAAAACTGTACAGATTTATCCAATATGAAAATAATTCCTGGGATATTGGGGCATACAGAATAAGTAATAAAGGGAGAGAGGAAAAAAACATCGAATTGGCCCCTGGAGTTCAACAGCTCAAAGACTTTTGACTGTGAGTATGTTGTGCCAAGAACCCCAAGGCATTACTTGGAAAAAAGCAACAAAGGAAGAATGAAAGATTGCAACCTTTGAGAGGCGTGGGGAAAAAGTGGAGCAGTTAGCCTTTGTTAAAGAGGACTGCTTGAAATGGAGCAAAAATAAGAGGCAGCAGTGAACGATTTCTTTTCCTTCAGTACCTCACTGACAGATTAACCACTAGAGGATGTAAACCTACCCAGACCATTTCAGTCATGGAGGTGATATCGTAGAAATCTCCCTTGAGGGATGGAGGAAATGTCAGAGCCACGCATTTGTTTCAAGATGACTTTATATTTTAGATCAGAAGCAATTTTCTGTTAACACAGTAACACTTGAGGTGTCAGTAGCTTAAAGCTAAGACGCAGACCAATGTGGTGCCTAACTAGGAAAAATGTGGGGAAGTGAATGATTGTAACTTAGACAGGTAGGTCTTGTTACCAAAAGCAGGTGGATTTTAAGCACAAGCTTTTAGATAATAAGTATGTGTAACTGAACAGCTGTAAAATGGTAGTGGGGAAAGAATTTACAGTAAATGGGTATGATGTGTCAGCAAACCCGTTGTGGGAAGGCTAAATATAACAAGGAAAAAAATAATTTGCTCAGCAGATGCCGCATGAGTTCGGCACTGTCACCATCTTCCCCCTCAGAATGTCTTGCGGTTGTCTTTGTGCTGATATACACTGTTTTGATAAAGCAGCTGAAAATAGATTTTGACAGGATTAAAGAATCACATGAGAATAAATTAGATAAAATGAGTAATGTTATCTTTGACGACTGAGGAAGAAAAGATTTGAAGTTTATGAAAAAGAGACGAGGCAGTTTGAGGACAAAAGAAGTCCAAGTGACAGCAAGAACCTGCCTGTCTAATTATAAATGAGAAAGAGCCTTACAGAGGGAGCATTCAGGAAAAAGGAGAGAACAGAGGTGTCACATTTTCACAGCAGGGGAGGAAAATTACAAAAACAAACAAAAACAACAACAAAAGATGCAAGAAAGGAAAAAAACAAGTTTGTATTTATTTATTTATTTATTTTTTGTTTTCTGGCCGTAACAAAGGACCACCATCAGGAAGTACAAGTACCGCACTGAGGGTAAAATATTTTCATTTAAATTTTCAGTCCAATAAAACAAAAGTGCGATATTTATGAAGAAGCAGCATAGTGGTTAGCACTGTTGCCTCATAATGTCTGGGTTCAAATCTGGGTTTTCTTCACTCCAAAGACATGCAGTTAGCGGGGTTAAGTTAACTGGTGCTCTAAAGTCTATGGTTGTGTGTCTCTCTGTGTTGGCCCTGCGACACACTCGTGACCTGTACAGGGTGTACTGTACCTCGCCTCTCCCCCTACGGTAGCTGGAATAGGTCCCATCCCCCCACACAACCCACCCCCAACCCCCTGGACCCTGAACAGGATAAGCAGAAGAGAATCGGATGGAAGAATGAAGAATCTGAGAGTGGTGCTGAACTTGGCTGTTTGGTAGTGTAGCCCTGTTGTACAAATCAAACTGATGGCTCAGAGCTAGAACAATGACTTGTCAATTTTCAAGCTCAAGCTGAATGCAAGACTGAACTGAATCCCAGAGGTTTTGTTTGCCTGTACTTAGTACACCTTCATTCAGGGAATTGGCACATGCGGAGCATACTTCCTTTGGTAAAAGTAAAAGCTGGCTCAGGTATTTACACAGGCATTGTGCTGTGACCATGATTTGCACTCGTTTGTGCAACACTAAAATTCCCATTTCCATGTTGAAACACAAACACAGATGTTTCAAAAGGAGAGAGAGCAGCTAACAGTAGCAAGGATGAAGTTAATGAAATAAAGAACCATGTTCAGTGTATTTCCACTTGAGCTCTCTGTATTATTTGTGAGCAGAGGTAATGAGAAAAACTGAAACTGTTTGGCAGCAAATTCTGTGGCTCATACTAAAAGTGCAATGTAGTTATAGGCTTCCAGAAGCATTTTCACACTACAAGCTCACATTTTAAAGTTACTTAAAAGTATGACTTTGTGTCCCTGAACCCATTAGACTTGGTTATGCAGTGATTGTGGTTCTATATTGAAGGATTAATGTGCTATAGGGCCCACAGACAGTCATTGGCTGTTTTTAATCTGTGTTCCTTTTAATATTAGAATACTATCTGGCACAAGGTTGAGTGGTTATTCATGATGATACATAAAAGTATAAAATAGCTATAAAATGGCTTTTTTGTATGCAATTTTTCTTGTCCGTCCACTCAATTTATGTCTTCTCCTTTGTTTTGTTTTTTTTCACAGAACAAGGCAAAGTTCTCAAAGTTATTCATACCAGCGAGGATGTCTTCATCATATCTCAGTACTCTCTCTTTCGCAATGAGGGCCCTGTTCTAAACATGGCTATTGATCCCCAAAAGGTATGAGTAACAATGTTGATAAGTTTGGTAGCGAGTGATTTTGCCTACATTTGTCTTAAATGGGCATTAGGACCATGCTGGAAAGGGCCATACCCCATCAGACATTGAAAGACAACTGATTACACTGGCGCTGGTTATCCTACCCATAATGCACCAGCCACTTCATTAGGTGCACTTTGCCAGTAGTCATTTTCCTGTTGCATCACATACAGTCCCCAGTATGATAGGATGAATCTAGTCGTTCTCTGAAATCTGATTCAAGTTGATTTTTTTTTTTCCAGAGAATCATGTTTAATGTACTTTACTCAAACCTTTACTAGTACTAGTCTAGACTCCCCTGTTTGCCTTCAGACCTGCCTTATTTCTTCATGGCATTGATTCAACAAAGAGCTGGAAACATTCCTCAGAACTTCTGGTCCACATTGACATGATAGCATCATGCAGATGTTGCAGATTTGTTGGCTCCACATCCATGAGGCAAATCTCCTGCGCCACTACATCCCAAAGGTGCTGCATGGGAGTGAGATCTGGTGACTGTGGAGGCCATTTGAATATAGTGAACTCATTGTTATGTTCAAGAAACCGTTCTGAATGAATTGAGCTTTGTGACATGGTGTATTATCCTGCTGGAAGTAGCCACCAGCAGATGGGTGCACTGTGGTCAAGCAGGGATGGACATGGTCAGCATTTAAACAATCCTCAATTACTAGGCACTAATAAGCCTAAAGTGTGCCAAGAAAATATCCCCTACACCATTTTATCACCAGCAGCAGCCTGAACCACTGATACAAGGCATGTTGTTTACACCAAATTCTTAGTCTATTATCCTGATGTTTCACCAGAGATCTGGACTCATCAGACCAGGCAACATGTTTCCAGTCTTCTATTGTCCACTTTTGGTGAACCTATGTGAATTGCCGCCTCAATTTCCTGTTGTTAGCTGACAGGAATGGCACCCGCTGTGGTCTTATCTGCTTCAAGGTTCAGTTTGTTGTGCTTTCAGATTTGCTTTTCTACATCAGTTATAACCAGTGATAATTTGACTTATTGTTGCCTTCCTATCAGCTCGAAGCAGTCTAGCCACTCTCCTCTGACCTCTGGCATCAACAAGGTATTTTTGCCCAGGGAACTTGTGCTCACTGGATATTTTATGGACCATTTTGTATAAACCCTAATGATGGCTTTGTGGGAAAATCTCAGCAGATCAACAGTTTCTGAAATATTCAGACCAGCTCATCTCACATGAACAACTATTCCATTGTCAAAGTTACTTAAATCATTCTGATGCTCAGTTTAAACTTCAGCAGGGTGTCTTGATCAGGTCCACATGCCAAAATGTATTGAGCTGTGTAAATGTAATTGGTTAATTGGATGTTTTTGTTAACAAACAAGTGTACCTACTGTAATGAAGTGGTTGATGAAGGTATTGCATTGAGGCTTTTTGGGGTACTCGCTGCTTTTATGTAAGTTTTGCGCAGCTCGCCTATCATCTAAAGATAACAAGGACTTCTTCCAACCAGCAGTTTAAGTCCAATAAAATTTTATTTAGATGATTAAATGATTCTGCAAGAAGAGGCAGTGCAAGACCTTACTGCTACGGTGCTATCTGACTGTATCTGTAAAAACTGATGAAGTGGAGCTTGAGTCGTACTGGTGTGTTAAGACTGACACATTATCAGTTTAGGACAGAAACCCATCCATACATTTAATGTGGCAACATGGATTAGTTATGTTTGAAAACTAAATATGTTCTCATCCTTAAACTACTACTACTGCTGCTTCTGTGGCTCCTAATTCTGCTAACAACAACATCGAAGCTACAATAATAAGAAATATTTCATTTGAAATGTTCTCTCAATACGTTTCTCATACATCAACTACCTGTTAATTTTCTAATTGTGCTTATATCTGAATTCTTAATATAATATAATATAATATAATATAATATAATATAATATAATATACTGTTAAATCTACTGTTAAACAGTCATTTGTCCTTCTTTCATCTCATAAAATTCCCCCATATTGGGTATTATTTTCACTGTCAATCAAGCTCATTACTTGCAGTCGTTTTGGTATAAAAACAGCTCTGTCATTTATTGCTGTAATATTGACACTGTTGAATTCCCACTGTATTGCATCCTCTCCTCCATAGGGGCACCTGTATGTTGCTACAGCGATGGAGGTCCAGCGGCTGCCTCTGGCTGACTGCAGTCGCTATGGCAACACATGCAGAGAGTGCATTCTTTCCCGGGATCCATACTGTGGCTGGGACAAGTACAGGAGGAAGTGCATTGCCATCCCGCTCGGATACAATTCCTCAACTGGGTATGATTAGATATGATGTTACTGCTGCAGAGCTATTGTCTTTTTTAAATGAGCAGACAGCAGGCTTTCATTTGCAATTTTAACCACACAGGATCACTTCCATCAGAAAAAAAAAAAATTCCATATTTTCTGGCTTACCATCCTTTGTCTTTAAAGCAGCTGTATAGATAAAGCAACTTCATTTAATAGAAAAAACATGGCTATCTACAAAGATGCATGTTACTGCTATTGTTAGTGTTTGATTTGATTAATAAGTTACCCTTGGTTTAATACATGTATATTTCCAGTTTAAAAAAAATCTGAACCTTAATTGTGTGTATTAATAGGCCTTTTACTTCTTTATCCTTCCTCCCACATACTGTGGAGTCATTTGTCTCTGCATGTTTAATTTGTAACTATATGTTGATGCAATGATTCATAAGCCATTTGTGGCACTAATAAGTAATTTGTCCTCTCTATTATTTTCCAACAGGGGAATTATTCAGAATTTAGACCATTCGAACTCCTCAGTTTGCGGCGAAGCTGCTGGTGAGTCCTTATCAACTTTCTCCCATATTCTCTGTATCTTAATTAAACCAAAATAGGAACCTTTCTAAGCAGCTACAGTAAAAAGATGATTATCATATAATTGAGCATTCTCTAAAAACCCAGAGGGAGAGATTTTTTTTTTTTTAATATATATTATGGCTTGCCCTGTTTCAGAGTTCAAACCCAGTTATGAACTCTGAAGATGATGGCAGTTTGTCTCTGAAGAGAAGTGATCTGATTTTAACACTGAATTCATTCCAAGTTGTGCCACTGTTGCCAAATGACCTGCCTACAGATACAGTGAGAACTTGAGCTATTTTCTCAAAAACACTCTACTCAAAGAGTGTAACCCTAACCCACTTAGAAGCAAATGTTTAAAATCTTTAGACTGATACCGGGATTAACCCAATAAACACAAATAATGCAAAGCTGTGCAAAATTTTATATGTCGCTTGCCAAGCTCTTTAGGCATATTGTTTACAGTGATAATATTAAAATACTCTGAATAATTCAAGATTTGTTGCTTTTGATTTCTGTTCGGCAGCACTGGTTAGCATTGCTGCCTCACAGTTTGAATATCATCTGGGAGGCCTGGGTTCGATTCCACCTTGGCCCGGGTCTTTCTCAGTGTGTGGAGTTTGCATGTTCTCCCCGTGTCTATGTGGGTTTTCCCCGGGTACTCCGGTTTCCTCCCACAATCTAAAGACATGCATATACTGGGGTTAGGTTAATTGGCCAATCTAAATTGCCCATATTCCACATTCCTATGAATGTGAGTGTGAATGATTGTCTGTGACTCTGTGTTGGCCCTGCGACAGGCTGGCGACCTGTCCAGGGTGTACCCTGCCTCTCGCCCTCTGTCCGCTGGGATAGGCTCCAGCCCCCCCACGACACCGAAAAGGATAAGTGGAAGTGAATGGATGGATGATTTCTGTTCATCCAGTTGCCTCCTTTCTTCATGTTCAAGTTCTTATTCTGTTTATTCCAACTGAGTAAGAAACCAAAAGAAACTCCACAAATATAATCACTCACACTTCATCACAACTTTCCCAATTTTTCCAAAGCTGTGATTGGATTAACCCACCAGAGGCCTCAGTGCAAAAATGATCTGTGGGTTCATTCTGAATGCTTGTAGAGACAGGTAATAATGTAGAATTTGCCTTCAGGGCTGGTAATTTAAGTTAATATTGTACTTTAGTGGAAAATATTCCCAAACAAATTTTGACTTAATTTTAAATAACCATAAACAAACACAAGACATAACAAATATGCAGACTTCAGTGACAATGGGACCTAAAGATCTGGAAATTGTCTGCTTTATTTATTTTTATTATATAAGCTGAGCTTTATGTGGTTTGAGTTATCTGCTGTCCACAGAGAGACCTTCAATTATCATTTACAGCTCTAATGTGAAACTGTGAATTTCAAATTCCTCATTTCTCTCTCTCTCTCTCTCTCGACAGCTTTGAAGCTGCGTCGAACGTCCCCTAGAGAAGTATTAGTGCAGTATAACACCTCAGTCTTTCTCCCTTGCCCTGTGCACTCCTTCCATGCCACTTATCGCTGGGAGAAAGACAACTGCAACCAGAATTACCCCTGCATCTTTTCTGGAGACTTCTGTGTCCTGGGGCCAGTTGTTGACACACCCCTAAAGGAAGGTGTCTTTCGCTGCATGGCCACTGAAGATGGATTCAAGGTGGAGGTTATTTCCTTCAGGCTGGTAAACGATGGCAGGCTCCTGGCTGCCTCCCTTGCCTTCACCTTGGGGCCATCGCTCCTGCTCGCTGTGGCTACCCTGTGGCTTCATTAACTGCAGCTAACACTAATGCTAACTCCTCATCCTTACTGGCTCCCAATGACAGGAAAGACAAGGAGCCATTGCTCAGAGATGAGGTTCGCAGAGCATTAAAGTACACGGTTGCGTTGTACAGTGGCAATTTGCCTTTTTCTATTTTGGTTTTTTTGAGAGGGTCCAGAAAGCAGTAGTGATTAAGGGGTTATTCTATATTTTTTAGAATAAAATAAAATATCTTCAGCTTAAAACTGGAAAATGGATAGAATGCCATTTAAATTAAAGTGATTAGGAGTTAGTGTCCATGAACTGACATGTTTTGCAAGTTTAAACCTAATTCAACCATATCTAGGTGCTTTGCGAACCTTTCCTCTCTGACAAAAAACAGACATATCTTATAAGTTTGGCAAAAAAAAACCCACCAATACCAGGCCAATTCTTTTTACCATTTCTCTACTTATTTTGAAATTGATTGATTGTGCTTATTTGTGAAAATGTAAACCTTTAATACCGCTCTTACATTTAATCATTCATCTCGTTAAACTTCATTGGTATAGCTCATTAGTACTTAGAAAAATGTCTGGTATTGAGATTTCAAAAGCCTTAACACTTCTGGGACATAAACTCCTAAGCACAATTTTGCAGTTGAGGCAGAATACTGCAGACTCAGTTGGACTTGGCTCTATAATTAGTGCAGCTGAGTCTAACAGCATTGCTGGGAGGAAGCGTCAGCTTTTTGACAGGAAGTAGGCGGGTGAGCAGGAGCTCATCCTCGAACATCACTGTGTCTCTGCACCTCCTCCTCTGACAAAGCAGTTTCTTACATGTTTTTAGAAGATATTATCAGACATTATTATTACACCTTGTTCACAGCTTTGACCGTTTTTTTTTTTTTTTAATGCCCTTAACATCAGAATGTGATAAATATCACAACATTGCTTGCAGCTCCTATGGGAAAAAGTTATGTTGTGAGAAATAAGGAGCAAACTGCCATCACAAGCATTTAAGACAAAAATCTTAAATATATAACTGTTCAATGAATATATTTATCTCTGTCAGTCTACATGAACACCTAAAATCTGCGTGCAAGTTATGTTAAACAACAGCAATTGTTTTGCTACTTCTGGGAACGCTGTCTGGAGGTCATTCATCTAAAACGCCACGTCCATCAGGTTTTGGTGAATCAAGCTGTTTGCTCTAAAAACCAGGTAACGTGCTGCAAATTATAAATTGTGCTCAGCATTGCATAAAGATGTGAACAAGGTGTTACAGTATTGCAACATCAAAAATAACACACATTATCACGAGGCAGATGAAGCTAAACAGAACGCATAGCAGAGTTGCATTCAGTAGTTTTTCAGCAGAAACAAAAAAAGGCTTGTACTTAGATGTGTGATATATGTTCTATATTTTATTGTTCTGCAAATGCTGATTTCTACCATTGCTGCCTACATATGTGACAATTTGTCTTGATGGTTTGGGTTTTTATGCCATAGTTAGAATGTGATATGTGACCAGTGACTGCTTTGTCTCCTTCCAGGGGACATCAGAGCAAACAGACAAGAAAACTGTTATTTTTCCATACTTGTATGCTGTGAAACAAAAGGCTTGACATATTCCAAAAATATCCTTCACTAATGTACAGCAGCAACCACAACCAGGGGTGAGAACAGTGGGCTTAGGATTAAACACTTCACTAGAAACGCACCTGGAGCATCATCTTTCAATTTTTTTTATCTGAAAAACATTGGAAAAGGGAGAGGGGGGGGGGGGTATGAGGAAAACAAAATTAAAGCCAAATGAAGAAGGAATGATTTGTTCATGTATCTGAGGTTGAGCAGTACTAAAGTGCCAAAAACTATGCCCAACCTTATGAATACTGATCAGCTGACTAAAGAAGTAGAGTAGAAGAGTTGTGTGGTGATGAATTATGCAGTGGATTAGCATGTCCTCCAGAGCTTTGAGAATTATCATTCACTAATGGTACATAAATCTAGCCATGCCGAGCTTTCCACAGTGGCAGAAATGTCATTAATAGCTAATTAGACAATAGGGTTGGCT
>VUQJ01024119.1:49873-60523 GCA_015108635.1 Andinoacara biseriatus
GAATGAAATCTATCCAGACTATATATGCCATGAGGAGCTCTTTTTTAGAAACAAGGCTATAAAATTCTATTTTACAGTTTTTAAAAGCCAATACAATAAATTTATAGTCTTTGTGATCTAGTAATTCATGATGGAGTCTGAGTGGTCTCTATTACAGTGTAGTATCGGCATATAGAAAATTTGGGGTATGCGAGATATGCACTCGACTGAATGCCCGTCTAGTTTTCTTTACTGCATTTTCTTCCTACTCTTTCCTTCTATAAGGCAACAGCGTTGGTAAAAAAAAAAATTTTGACGTATGAGAGACAAACCTCTGCACGTAAACATGTTCAGCATCTGTTGCTGTGGAGGATGAACATAATAACTTGAACAGAATCATCAACCAAGTGCAGCTGTGTTTGTGCGTAGCATGTAAACAGCCTCATTAAAGCAGAGTAAAGAACACTCGTCAGTGAAATAAGTCTGCTGCCAGATAAATCTGTCGTATCGGGGGAGTGGGCACACTGCTGCCAACACATGTCTATGAGACAACTGTTTGCCACCAACTATTGACTGCTGGGTAAATATCAGATGCAGTAATAGATCGTTGTGCTTACTGGATGATGCTTTTCATGCCATATCAGCAAGATATCGCGGTTTAATGAATGATAGAACCATTTGTTGTTTCTTTCACAACCTGGTTACTGATTTAGTGCACGGCTACCTTCTCACAGCATGACGCTCAGAGTGAAGAATTCACAGTCTTGTAGAAATTGTACCTGCAGTAGACCATGACTTCTTCACATTATCATCCTTTCAGACTGTAAAATTAATTAATAATTTATTGATTTATCACCATCTCAACAGCAAAACATGACTAAATATCACAGCCCAGTTTCAGGGTTTTTTGGGTGGTTTTGGAGTTTTGGTGCATTGTTTTTACCTGCAGTTATTTTTTTCCTCCTGTGTTTTGCCCTTGCCTTTTTCACCTGTTTCTTGTTTCTCCTAACTGGGGCTCTGTGCATGTACAGTGTTTCACTGCTCTGTTTGCTAGTCTGTTTGCTCCCCAGTGTGCCACGTCTCTGTGCTCTTCATGCAGGTTGCAGTTTTTTTTGTTTTGTTTTTTTTGCTCAAATGTAACCTCAATAAAGCAGCTGGTCTTTCCCAAGTCTGCTTATTTCCCGTACTTGAGTCTTACAGTAACTCTAAAATCTGCACAGCGAACACAGTCGCCTTGAGGCGTTGTGAACTGGCACTATATAAATAAAACTGAATTGAACTGATGCTCAGACTGTGACCGTTTTTTTAATCCTGAACCATTACACAATTTATTCATTTTCAACAAATAGTTGTATGCTGTCTTGTAGGAAAGTGAATGGAAGATACAAAATAAGGACTAAGATCAAGTATTAAAAGCAACATCCTTTGACTTTTTTTCCCAGAAATTGGACATTGTGGTATTGTTGGTCAATTAGACTGTGAAATTTGATTCAGCAGACCTAATTAACATTACTGCAGTCTAATATAACAATCGTGCAGTAAATCTCACCCACAAGGGTGTCATCCTGTTCATTTTTATGGAAGTGGATTTGAAAGTTGTTCCTCATGGGCTGTCCTGTTAAAGACTTTGGTTGGAAGATAGTTTTGTCATAACTTCTTAAATGGCTCAAAAATGATTGTCCCCATACTTAAAGTCACAAGACTTTAGAGTTTTCTGCCACTATACCAAGTCTACTGCTTCCACTATTAGGAACAGGGGGTGTTAATTTTTAATGAGACTGTCTTTTGCACTGAAATATATAAGAGATGATGCACCGTCGTCAGGTCCCCAGTTACATACATAGGCTGTTCAAAGACCTGACACAGAAGTCTAAATCAGGTCCTATACAATGGTCACTTGCCAAATGAAAACATATTAAAACAATTCACTTACAGGGCAAAGCTTAGCTATAGCTGAGCAACAGGACATTTTTCTAGTCGTTGAGTAATTCAGAATTTTTGGCTCAGCTATGAGCCAGGTAGTTAAAACAAGATCCAAACTTAATACCAGTTTACGGTTGACAGTAGAAACCCTGTTTGGTTTTCCCTGAGGAGTTGATTCACATCTTTATGATTCTCAGATAGTGATAGTATGTTCAAATCTTCTCTGGTGGCTGAAAGAAGCCTGAGTTTATTCTTTATATCGTACACACCCTGTTATGCCAAACCAAAAAAAGTTGGATCTCAAACCAGACTTTGACACTTTTATGTGTGTCTGTGCATCTGTTTGTCTCTGTGTATTGAGCTCATCTTTGTTTCATTTTCTGTTGGTTTTATTCTTCCAGTGGGCTTATTCCAACCTCACTTCTCCATTCAATTACTGTTACTCAGCTGGATCCAGGTCATTAAAGTTTTCATATTCTCCCAAAAGGTTTAAAAAAAAAATTGACCACTCACTTCTTGTAACAAGTTGTAAATGGAAACTTTGTCCTTGTTATGCTCTAATCTGTTGTTACCCATTTTAGATACAGGATGAGCCATTAATTAATGGACAATTAATGGACACCCTGCAGCAAAAGAAAAAAGTATTTGCCCGGCACATGGTGTAATTTTATTTTGTCGTTTAGGGTCATTTGAATCCTTTAGCTGGGTCCAAAGATAACACTGTCATAGTTACCAGGCGCAGCATATGTATAGAATTTAAACATGACAAGATCAGTGAAAACAAATATTATTTTTTCTCCTCACATGCTGTTGGGGAGTTTCCAGCTTGTCTTAGATGAATTTGGCAGCGGGCCAGCCCGGGGAGAATAATTGACTCTGAAAAGGACTGTACAGTATGTGTTGTTTATTGTGTACACAAAAGATGTGTTATGTGTAGGTGTTTTGATTGTACTACGTACAACTCTGTTTTGACAGAGCACCCGACTTTTTAAACAAAGGAAAATAATACTAAATGATGGAATAGAGAATTCTGCAGCTTTGCCAACATAATTGTGCACATTCTTTTCACAGATAAAGCTGCCCACCACAGAACAGAAAACATTTCTCTTGTACATTCACGAGAACCACAAAAATCTCTACAATAGATCACACAGAACAAAACAATGGTTTATAGGTGGAGTCAGTAATGATGCCTGATGTATAAATAAACTAAAAACTTTCAGTGTCTGCAGGAACAGTATGACTGACCATTACTGAGGAATTTGCTTGGGACAAAACTGACTTCTGCTTATTTGTAAATGTTAATAATAATAATATTAACACCACTACTACATGATAGTTTGCTTTAAACCAATGGTTCTCAAACTTTTTCCGTCATGCCCCACTTTGCCAGATGAAATCCTTTCAGGGGGTGGGGGTCCCTATGCACACAAAAGATGGTGGAGAATTTTGCTAGTTGCTACCTGCTAGCACATGCTAGCATAATTATTCTGCCTTGAGAATTAATCCAATGTTCAACATTTGTTCCGCATAACTTTTTTCCCAGGTCGTTTGCGCCCCACCCGTCATGACCCTGCGCCCTATCGGCCAAACCAATTTGTTAAGGAACAAATGAAACACTGAAATCTGTGTTTAACTTCCACAGGCTGACATACACTGTGAAGAACCATTCTTCCTGCTTCCTTACTGGCGTTTTTCCACATTAAGCCCCAGTCCACAAGAAAAGCAGTAAAGGCGGCTGAACACTGATTGAGGCGTGAAGGTAAGCTCAAAGAAAAACCATACAATTGGTGCATAGATCTGTGTCTGGATGATGAAAAAATTCTCTCGTGTCTTGAACTATGATTGCATTTCAAATATTTTGAGATTAAACTGTGATTAACAAAGGTGCTTGCCAGGATAAAACATGACTTTACAACAGTGTCTTTTATGTGATGTACCTTACTAAGTAAATGTTATTGATGTTTATCTAATCTATATTAAATTTCCAGGAACAGCTGTCTTCTGACGCACAAATCAGATAGCTAAGCAGCATTACTGCTGCTGTTTTGCTCTCCAGACAACGTTTATATGTTTAAATAAGCAGGATGATAGCCCAAGTAACACACATTGATATTGATTTAAAGAATGCATCTGTCATGTGATACTTTTTTCTAGACCAATATGTTAACTACAGTCATTCAGATGAATCATTAGAAAAATTTGTAATTGATGCAAGTATTAATAAAACATTTGTTTCAAGAAATTAAATTTCACTAATAAATATATTTCTGGATACATTATATTAGTATCTGTATTTTTGATCATGTTTCTGCCAGAAATATAATTCAGAAATTCAAAACATTAGTTGTACCAAATCTCAGTCTGGATGTGACTGAAGCCTCTTTAACGTAATTGTAGCTGAGATGACGAATTAAACCAAAATTATATTTCACAGGATGACGCTATATGTTTTTCCTATCCAAACTGTCACAAATGTACAGACAATGCATTAACACAGTATAATCACCTACAATTATCTAAAATAAACAAAGAAGAAAGAACCACTTTTTCTACACTACCCGTATCCATACGAAAATGTTTATTCAAGCCACGTCACCTCTGGACTAGATAAAACCAGCATTAACAAGTGTTATAAAACGTCCACACGAGGGCATAAAAAGTGTGTAACCCTAGACTACTAATATAAATAAGGGCTCAAAGGAGAGGGGAATTTGAAAGCGTCTGTATTACCAGCCTTAAGCAGATAACTAGATTTCAGAGGGTAAGTGGTGCGCAGCGTAATTGTTGTTATTGTTGATGTTTAATGAGAGACAAATGAAAATGTGTGTTGAATGTATGCTGATGTATGTTGACACATGACTTAATAGGAAATTATGGCATTAAATATATCAGAAATCTCAGAAAGTACAAATTAGGATTAGTTTATTTCCTCTCTCTCACACAATTTCTTTGTTATTGCATTTTATCTGATGTCTGTCAGTACTATATTTATCTTTTGTGAGTTAATTTATATGATCACTAAAGTATGCAGTTCCTATTTTTTTCCCTTCATTTTACAGGATAAAGGTGTTGCATTCATGCATTTTACAGCAATTAGACACCTGTTTTGCCCAGGATAGTTGATGCAATTTGAAAATAACATCTTTTGCTGACCTTACAAACCTGTATGTGCATGTGTGTGTCACGGTTAATAATAACATTTAAAATGACTAGATTCAGATTATTTTGTTATTCTATGATCATTTTGAATTAACATTTTCTATTGAAAATGTTAAATATTTAATGAAACCTTAATCAAAATATAACGCTCAAAAAATTAAAGGAACACTTTTTAATAAGACTATAACATCAAATCAATTAAACTCCTGGTGTATTTTTCTGGTCAGTTAAGTAGTAGAAGGGGGTGTTAATTAGCTTCAGTGAACCCTAACAGGTGCATTAGAGTAGTAACAATGGAACAACCCCCAAAACAGAAATGGTTTTACAGGTAAACACCAATGACATTTTTCCCCTCCTCATCTTTTCTGGCTGGTTTTCTCTAGTTTTGCATTTGGCTAGGGTCATTGTCACATCAGGTGATGCCGGGACCCTACAGAGGTTGCACAGGTAGTCCAACTACTCCAGGATGGTGGATCAATACATGCCATTGCCACATGGTTTTCTGCGTCTCCCAGCACAATCTCAAGAGCATTGAGTAGATTCCAGGAGACATGCAGTTGCTTTAGGAGAGCTGAACAGGGTCGTAGAAGGTCCCAAACCCATCACCAGGACCAGTATGTGCTCCTTTATGCAAGGAGGAGCAGGATGAGTGCTACCAGAGCCCTACAGAGCCCTCTGACCAAACAATCAGAAACAGACTTCATGAGGGTGGCCTGAGGGCCCTATGTCTTCTAGTGGGCGATGTGCTCACTGCCTGGCACCGTGGAGCCCAATTGGCATTAGCCATAGAGTGCCAGAACTGGCAGATCCACCACTGGTGCCCTGTGCTTTTCACAAATGTGACCAAGTTCACCCTGAGCACATGTGACAGATGTGAAGGGTCTGGAGAAACTGTGGAGAACCTTATGCTGCCTTTAACATCATTCAGCATGACCAGTTTGATGGTGGGTGAGTAATAGTCTGGGGAGGCATATCCATAGCGGGACACACAGATCTCTACAGGCTAGGTAATGGCTCCCTGACTGCAATTAAGTATCAGGAGGAAATCCTTGGACTGTCAGACCCTACACTGGTGCAGTAGGTCCTGGGTTGGTCCTGGTGAACAACAATGTCCGGCCTGTGGTAAGTGGGCTGTTCCTGGAGGATGAAGAAATTGATACCACTGACTGGTCCCCACACTCACCTGACCTAAATCCAACAGAACACCTCTGAGACATTGTGTTTTGGTCCATCCAATGCCACCAGGCTACACCTCAGACTGTCTAGGCACTCAGTGATGCCCTGGTCCAGCCCTGAAAGGAGATCCCCCAGGACACCATCTGTTGTCTCATTAGGAGGATGCCCTGACATTGTCAGACATGCATACAAGCATGTTGGGGGAAAACAAACTACTTACTGTTGTACAATTTTGAGTTGCTACAATGACATTTCAGAAAAATGGACTAGCTGGCTGTGGGTTTATCTTTTTTATTTCTATCAAATGATGTGGCATCCTTTTGTTCCTGAAACATTATTCTGTCCATGTCAGTATAGTTATCCAGCATGATTTTTTCAGTGTTCCTTTTATTTATTTATCCATTTATCGAGCAGTATATAATGTGAATGTCCTGCATTTATTAAAAAAGTAAATAAAATGCTAAGATAATCTTTCCTATTCTTGTTCTTTTTCAGGTCTAGCACAATGATCTGGAAATTGATTAATTTCAGTGCTCTCCTTCTTGGAGCTCTCACATCCCCTACTCTCTCAATCCCCACTACCAACACTGAGGAGGGACCCTGTCAAATCTACAACTCTGACCGATCTGCTGATTGTCTGGGAAGACAGCTCGACAGTATCCCATGGAGACAGTTTCCACCCACACTGGAAGAAATAGACCTCTCCTATAATAAACTACAAGCTGTTCATGCTGATGACTTTGTCCACCTCCCTAAGCTTCGCATCCTTAAGCTGCAGTACAACAACATTTCACACATTGACAATGATGCCTTTAAAAACAACACACTCTTGGAGCATCTTGACATCTTCAATAACTCCCTGCGGGAAATTCCTGCCACAGCTCTAACACCTCTCTTCAATCTAAAAATCCTCTATATGTCCAATAACCTTTATGAAGATGCAACTTTGGCTGATTGCTTCTCCAAATTTTCCAAACTTCAGGTTCTCTCTATGGGTGGCCCTTTGGTGATGGGTCTAAAGAAAAAGGATTTTCAGCCCCTGAAGAACATCAAGCTCCAAGGATTTGCTATCAAATGTTCCTCCCATCTCCGTTACTATGAGCCTAGAAGTTTAGAAGTCATTCAAACAAGTCAGATGAGTTTTGATATGGCTATAGATCAACAACCAAATGCTCTTGTTCACATGCTACAAGATCTAGCTAACAAAACATTCAGTGTCATTCAGTTTCGCAACCTCTTTGAATTCACATACTACACGGGACAGGAGGACATTTTTCAGGGTTTAAAGGATATTAAAGCCTATCAACTCATCTTTCACAGAGGTAAATTCAATGAGAACCTCCTAAGGATGGCTTTAATCAACTTACAAGCGGCCAATATCAAAAGATTAAGACTTCAATATATTGACTTTGCTCGTTCACCAACATTTGTTGATAGTGGTGCAAGTTCCAGCATCACAGACCTTAAACTGGATAAACTGGATCTTTGGTGAGTATTTTTGGGCAATCATATTTCAGTTTAAGGATATACCGTGGGGAAAAAAATATCTAGTCAGTTACCAATCGTGCAAGTTCACCCACTAAAAAAGATGAGAGAGGCCTGTAATTGACAGCATAGGTAGACCTCAACTATAAGAGACAAAATGAGAAAAAAAAAAAGTCAGAAAATCACATTGTCTGATTTTTAAAGAATTTATTTTCAAATAAATTCTTTAAAATGTCTGAAAGAAGGCGTGGGTGAAATTGGTTTCAGGTGAAACCAATTTGGGACTTTGCCCTATTCTATCAAGTGACCTCTTGAGGTCACCTCAGAGACAAGAGATTAAGGGAGGCTGAGCAACTAGGCCTGTGAAGTCACCAAAAGTGGCCTGACTGAGACTAGCGTCCGCCATATTTGTTTGTCTGTCCTCTATTCACGCCTTCCTTCAGGTGACCTCAATAGAGCCCGTGATTGAATGGGGCAAAGTCCCAAATTGGTTTCACCCAAAACCACTGATGGTGGTGACCCATGCCTTCTTTTGTAGATTGGCGCACGTCTTCAAGAAATTTAAATAAGTCCAGTTGCCTTTTTTCAAGCTTCAGAGACTTCTATGGTGTGGATGACTGAGAACCTCCACAGACATAGACTTCTGTTTCAAATTGGTTGGAAGGTCATCTCTGGTTATAAGAACCTGCAGTATTCATCTACAACTGAGCAATTTTATTCACAAGGTTATGCAGTGGAAATTCACCCCATAGGACAACAGTTTTTTGCCCACACCAACACAATTTTCACTCACCACCTGCCCTGTTACCCAGATTTGCCTTGCTGCGACTTCAGCAACTTCTCAAAAATGATAAGATCCAGCACACAACACAGGGGCATAACTGCAAGGGAACATAATGGGACATAACAACAACCACACTAAAGATAGTAGAGGTGCACAAGAAGATAATACTATGAAATAATGGGTTTTACAAATCTTTGTTATGGATGATGGAATAAGTTGTTACAAACTCAAATTACATGCATGGCAAGCTCAGGCTACTGAAGTCATGCACAACACTAAATACCTCTGTTTCTTGTAGGTATATCAGTAATCCTGATGTGCTGCGATTTGACTGGCGTTTCACCTGGTTCAAGAAAATTAAGCAACTGTCCATTCAACATGTGTATTTCAACTCTGTGCCTTGTGATTCATGGATTGAGATGCAAGGTGTGGAGTTGTTAGATGTCTCCAATAATCGACTACAGAATGAGTTTATCTTCAACCAGCGGTGTGATTACAAGGGCACCATGCCAAATCTTCATACGTTCAACATAAGCATCAATGACTTGACCAGCCTAAAAGATTTATCATCCCTCACAAGGGAGTTCCAGCCGCTAAAGGTGTTGGATTTTAGCTACAACAAATTAGGATCTGCTGAAGAAAGCCAAGATTGTGTCTGGAAACAAAATATCACCAAGTTTATTGCTCACCACAATCAATTCGTAAGTGAAGCTCTCAGTTGTCTACCAACCACAGTACATTACTTGGATCTGTCATACTGTGACCTGGATCAGCTGGACATGAAGTACTTTGAGAAAGCTACCAACCTCAAAACCCTTCTGCTGAGTGGGAATAAAATTAAATTCATCCCAACTAAATGGGAAAGTTTGTCACTGCAGTCACTAGCTTTGGATGGGAATTCATTTGGCCTCATTAGCAAGGAATCCTTCGAAGACATGCCTCAGTTGTCTCGTCTTCAGGCCGGGAACAATCCTTATCATTGCACATGTGAGCTTCATGCTTTCGTCCAAGACACAATTTCAAAAGGAAACGTAAACCTCACAGACTGGCCTTACAACTACAGGTGTTACCACCCAGAGGCACTCCTCAACACAGTCATAGCTAAATACTTTCCGGGTCGTGTAGCGTGTGACATCAGACTAGTTATCATCATCTGTGTTGCAACCACCACAGCAGTGATCTTAATACTTATGCTGATTTGCTATATTTTTGACCTCCCGTGGTACACTAAAGCCACATATCAGATCATCAGGTCCAAATACAGAGCTCACAAGGAGAAAGCAGCTGGAGATTCAGAGACTTTTACCTACCACGCTTTCATATCCTACAGCCACTCAGATGCTGATTGGGTGAGGGACCAGCTCTTGCCCTGTTTGGAGAACAACAAGAACCCCTATCGTCTGTGTATTCATGAGAGGGACTTCATGCCAGGAAAGTGGATCATCGATAACATCATTGAGAACATTGAAAGCAGTCGTAAGGTACTACAATGTATTTTTGCAGTAAAAGCGTGCCAGTATACAACAGCACATTAGCAGTTATAGTACATAAAAGTCTTGAAAATCCAATACTTTTCATAGGGCTGGTGAGAAAATACTCACAGCAAAAACTAGTTATTTGGGCAGACTGCTTTATTGCTTTATTTCAGTCTGTTGATTTCTCAACTAACTGGCAATGGCAACATCACCCAATAGAAGTGCATGTCATTTCACATAATTTTGTTCATTCAAAGGCTGCACATACCCAATTACCAAAATAAAATAGCTTTCAGTCAAGCGGATCTGTGATTGACATTCAGTATTTGTCACTTTCCCTTGATACGTCTCATTTAGAGCATACATTGCCGATTTAGGTGTTGCTCAAGTAATCCGAAAACTTGTCTGACAACTTGCTGACTATTGGGATATTAATTCTTAAAGGTTTAAAGAAGGAAGTAAATGATTATATAGATTTAAGGGGCAGTGATAAATGGATGGTTCAGTGAGTGCAGTTGGACTCTTGTTTAGCATTTCATGCTAATGTTTTTTGGAAGTTGCTAGGAAACTCATGCAGAAAAAGATTCAATTTCCTTTCTGTTTTTCTTTCTTGTTCCTAGGTAATATTTGTTCTCTCACGTCACTTTGTTAACAGTGAGTGGTGTA
>VUQJ01024131.1:9440-19777 GCA_015108635.1 Andinoacara biseriatus
TCTTATGGGGTTTTTTTTTTTTTTTAAAAGAAAAAAAAAAAAGCTGAGCAAAATTCAGCTTTTTTTTTTTTTTATTGGCTTCCTCTTGCTGTGTTGACCTCGCTGAAATGAATGTGGGAGTTGCGTTTCTTTGATGCAGTGCTAAGCACAGTGTATTTCTCAAATTAAAAATTTGCTTCATTGGTGAGTGATTTCACATTATCAGTAGGTGTGTGTATTTAGGCACACCTGAACGTTTCACATTAACAGTTTATTGCATCAGCTATAACTGAATGCAGATCCACCATTTTAAGTGGTTGCCCTTTTGTTGGTCTTGCCCCTTGTTTTGACACTGGTACTGGCTTTTTGTATGGTCTCAGTGTTACTCCAAAACAACAACAATATCCAACTACCTGCATTTTTCCTATAATTGGAATAGGTATACTCAAATGATTTCTTCCTAAACTCTTCTGTGGGTTGTGTGTGATGTAGCTTTAGTCACTGGACTGAGTTTTAATATTACTATCTAAAAATTTTGGAAGGGTGGGTTAGCAGCATCCCAGCATTTCTACATGTTAACCTTGGCTCTAAATATTTTCAGCTGCAAAGACCCTGCAGATCTTTAACATTGAGATGAAGAGCAAGATGAAGGCTCACACTATGACAGATGATGTGACCTTCTGGAAGTGGATCTCCCTCAACACTGTTGCCCTGGTCACAGACAACGCAGTCTACCACTGGAGCATGGAGGGTGACTCTCAGCCGATCAAAGTATTTGACCGTCACTCCAGCCTGGCAGGCTGCCAGATCATTAACTACCGTACTGATGCCAAACAGAAGTGGTTGCTGCTCATTGGCATTTCTGCACAGGTAAATTAGCTCAGTTGCTTCAGCCTTAATTTTAATACTAGAATAAAAATAATGTTTGAGGCAAAATCTGGTTTCCTAAATAAGGTCACAGTTTTAGCAAATGGCTGTTGCTCTAGCAAAGCAGAATAAAACACAGCCTCTAGTCTAAGTTGTTGGGTTTATCTCCTCAGCAAAACCGTGTCGTTGGAGCCATGCAGCTATACTCGGTGGACAGGAAGGTATCTCAGCCTATCGAAGGGCATGCCGCTGGCTTTGCACAGTTCAAGATGGAGGGCAACACTGAGGAATCGACTCTGTTCTGCTTTGCTGTGCGAGGACAAGCAGGAGGAAAAGTAAGAGTTATGAGAACTGCAAAGCCTGGCAGCTACAAAATAAAGAGCTCAGGATAAAGTAATTAAAGTGGAAATTAAGACTGCGTCGAAAAAGTGCTGTATTTGAAAACTCCCATAGGCGTTTGTGGCCTCACTTTGTCTCCTTTTTCCTTGTTTTTTTTTCTTTTCTTTTTCTAGCTCCATATCATTGAAGTTGGGACTCCACCAACTGGGAACCAGCCATTTCCAAAGAAAGCAGTGGATGTTTTCTTTCCTCCAGAAGCCCAGAATGACTTCCCTGTGGCCATGCAGGTACAAAACCTATTTACAGAAAAAGTAGGAACCTGTTTTTGTCACTTGTCTACTAAAAGGTCTTGGTTCATACACTTTGTAACTGTTTTTCCCCTTTCTGTACATCTAGATCAGTTCCAAGCAAGATGTAGTCTTTCTCATCACCAAATATGGCTACATCCACCTATATGACCTGGAAACTGGAACTTGCATCTACATGAACAGGATCAGCGGAGAGACCATTTTTGTCACTGCCCCCCATGAGCCTACTGCTGGAATCATTGGAGTCAACAGGAAAGGACAGGTACTCTAATGTACACTAGTGGAATATGTTTTGCAGTAGCTTGGAAAATAAGGCGCTTCATTATCTCACAGTTGAACTCAACGATATCTTGCAGATTGCTTCCTTTTCAAACCAATTCTAGAAATTACATCAGATGTTCAGCTTGTAAACATTTATATAACGAATGCTTGGCTGAGTCAAGAATGCAATGATGAATCACCTCCTTATTAATTTCCAGTGGAGAAAAGAACCAGACTCATTATCGATATTTCATCTTGGGCTTTCTGCAGGTGAACAGCTATCCGTTTTATCCACTATTTTTCAATTTATGTTTTTGATAGATGTTTGATAGATGAAACTCGTGTTATTTCGAATAAGCTTCTTACAATACTATTTTAATATCTGTGAATACATATTGTTTTGGAAAAATGTTCCAAACCTAGTGTTTATTTTTAAACCAGTGAGCATGCATGTGTAGTAGATTGCTTTCCCTCTGGTATGTTGGTATATCAGCATGGAGCCTTGGGTGTGACCTTGACTGAGGAAATCTGAAAATATCAGGCTGTGGCAGCATCTTCAGTGTCAGGCAGCATGTGACACCAACAGCAGGTGGCCTCAGCTTGGCCAGGCAGACTACACAGTCTAATCCTGTTATTGCTCTTGGCTCTCACCTGCGGGCCTGCCATACACAGCAGAGTGTGTTGCACGCATGCACACACACATACACACTTGCGCACAAAATGTAACACTATACATGACAGTGTGGGGGTAATCCCTGCACGTAATTTAGGAACGTGACAAATACAAGTCTTATAATGTAATTGTCAAGTCTAATTATTGCATGCGGACATGTTTGCAGTGAACTTCAAACCCACTTTCATCAACAGTTACTCTTAGTGCCATTCCAGCTGTTTGTTTGGAATAGCGCATGTGGTGTCTGTCTCCTTTCTGGTGTTTATATCACGATATACCAGGCTGACTTTAAATTTTGGTGCACCTTGGTTGGAAGGTATTGTAACTGGACACCTTTGATATCAGCATTACAAATTAAAGTGTGTCATTAAAGTGTAAAGGGGCAGTGTAACTAAACACACTAAACCAAAACACTGTCTTCACAAAAATCCTAACTTGGCACAGGGCTGCAGAATAGGCCATTACCAGGCTTCCTCTTATGCTTTTAGGTTAAATATAATGCCACTTTGTTCCCACTGTTTTAAATCCAAAGTCAACATGTGGCATGTTAGTTACTGAACAGGAAAAACACCTGTTAGCCTGGAGTAATAGATTATCTCGACCTCATCGGGTCACTTGAGCCCTGCTATAGTGAAAGTTGTGAGAAGACGGGAGCATTAAAATAGTGTGAACTGAGGTATTAAGCAAAGAGTCTCCTTTTATGAAACCAAGAAGCTTCCAAAGACTGCTCCTTTCTTGGTCTAAAGTTATTTTGGAACATCGCTGTTCACTTCATCCCCCCATCTGTCTTTACTTTTCTTCCCTCCCAGCTGTAGGATTTCCTATAATGCTGTTCGCTGGTGTAATTTTGTAAATGTGCAGTTATTAGTGTTAGAAATAGTTAATGTTTTCTAAATGTGTGCCATTGCAGTTTCCCTGATAAAGAGTGCTTGTTGCTAATTGTTAAATGGCTCATTGTCTTGATATACATTTTTGCATCATATGCTGAGAACAAGAAGAGTGTGCAGTGAATACACGTTCCCTCCTATTACGCTCTGCAGCCGATGATGCAACACATTAAAACACCTTGAAAAGCCACAGTGGATGTATTTTTTTGTTCGGTTATAGCTCTGTTTGAAAAAATTCTTATCATACATGAAATTACCAGTGTAACAGTTCATCCAGCATACCCCATGGCACAAGTATCAATATTAAACAACACGCAAAAACAGCAGTTTTAAAAGTATAAAATAACATCATATGTATGTAATTTTAAGTGCATATTTGATTGAATGTGGAAGTGTAAATTAGTTATGTTCATGAAGAGAAAAAAATGGAAAAACTATGGAACATGCAGGTAGTCATGTATTAATTGCACATGTTTATCTGCTCATTTGCTTTTCCAGGTGTTGTCTGTGTGCGTTGAGGAAGAAAACATCATTCCGTACATCACCAATGTGCTCCAGAACCCAGACCTGGCACTCCGGATGGCTGTACGCAACAACCTCGCTGGTGCCGAGGAGCTGTTTGCTCGCAAGTTCAACACACTCTTTGCAGCAGGAAACTACTCAGAAGCTGCCAAGGTGGCAGCAAATGCACCCAAGGTACTGCCATTGTGCTTCTGTGCCCTCAGACTGTGTTCATACATGACATACAAGCTCAGACTGTTAAGACTAAGCAGGTTTCAGTGGATTAGTATAAAAAATGTAAAACAAGTTTAGATTTTCCAACCTAACTAGTTTAAAGGGACTACAGCCTGTGTGCTGAAAGAATAATGAATCTTTTTGTGTGTTGTACTTAGTTTTTGCATTTTTAATGGTCTAAGAAGTTTCTATCCTTCCTCTCCAGGGTATCCTGCGAACCCCAGACACTATCCGTAGGTTCCAAAGTGTTCCCGCCCAACCAGGCCAGACGTCTCCCTTGCTTCAGTACTTTGGCATCTTGCTGGACCAAGGCCAGCTTAATAAGTTTGAGTCTCTGGAGCTCTGCAGACCTGTCCTTCAGCAGGGCCGAAAGCAGCTACTAGAGAAATGGCTAAAAGAGGACAAAGTATGTGTTTAGTGTTTGGCTTTATAGTGGATAGTTTTATTCCACGTTTCAATATTCTTTGATTTCATCTACCATGTCATGGAGAAAAATGTACTCAGAAAAATCGTCTCTGAAGTCACAGTGCTAGACTGACTCACTGAATCACATATAACATTGATTCCAGAGCAGAAGATCCATCATGTTTTTGTTTTTGCTCTTTTTTTAGCTTTAAGCGTCATGAAAGTGAAGCGCGTGGAAGATCATTGTTATAGTTTGTGCTCTTCTAAACTTCATTTATGCTTGTGTTTACAGCTGGAATGTTCTGAGGAGCTTGGAGACTTGGTGAAGTCTGTAGATCCAACTCTCGCCCTCAGCGTCTACCTCAGAGCCAATGTTCCCAATAAGGTCATTCAGTGCTTTGCAGAGACTGGCCAGTTCCAGAAGATTGTTCTCTATGCCAAGAAGGTTTGTGATGACTCACTTGGTAATTAAAAGAGCTTTGGCTGTAATATGTTTGATTTTCTACATTTTATATACATCTATCACACATGGGGAGCACCTTGTATGCAGGACTGTTATCTTTAAAAATTTGTCATCCTTGTAGGTTGGCTACACTCCAGACTGGATCTTTTTGCTAAGGAACGTAATGCGGATCAGTCCGGAGCAGGGTCTTCAGTTCTCTCAGATGCTGGTTCAGGATGAAGAGCCACTTGCTGACATTACACAGGTAAAAATATTTCTTTGTTGCACTTGGGGTGGGTGATATGGCCAAAAGGTACCATGACTATCTTTAAAGTTACAGTTACAATCCATGATCTGAATTACAGTTCCTCCCATAGATGTAGTTGATCTCAATCAGTTGATTATATGATTGTGAAAATACACTACATCTCTGAGATGTGTAGAGACAGCCGAGGTTTCTGAGAGTTCAACATTAGCGATTTCTCTGTTGTTTAATTTCCCAGATTGTTGACGTGTTCATGGAGTACAACCTGATTCAGCAGTGCACGTCCTTCCTACTAGATGCCCTGAAGAACAACAGACCCATGGAGGGACCACTGCAGACACGCCTCCTCGAAATGAATTTGGTCCATGCACCACAGGTACATAAACATCAGGTCCAGATATGCTAAATGGTTTCAACCACCATGGTGTACCAGTTATCAGTAGGTCTCACACAAAATAAAACTCCTGGACTTAAACTTCTAAGTTGGACTGGTAAAAATCCATGTCTGACTGATGTAACTAAGGACATTTTTTTTTTTAACTGATATAACGTGTTTTTTGTTTTTTTGTGAAATTTGCCCCCTACTTTCCATCCATTCATCCATTCACTTCCACTTATCCAATGATCACATTTTTTGCTGTTTACAGATATGTTTGGATTTTAGTGTCTAAATGTATTTGTCACTGTCTGTGTCATTTGTTACAGGTTGCCGATGCCATCTTGGGTAACCAGATGTTCACCCACTATGATCGCGCTCACGTGGCACAGCTGTGTGAGAAAGCCGGCCTCCTGCAGAGGGCACTGGAGCATTATACTGACTTGTATGATATTAAACGTGCAGTGGTGCACACACACCTTCTCAACCCTGAGGTACAATTCAGATTGAGTATATAAAACTAATATGATATGACTGTGTCTGAAAAATATATATTCATGTATTTTGATGTTGTGGTTTGTGGTGACCATGTTTGAATTGGTGATTGTTTTCTATTTATCTTTTCAGTGGTTGGTGAATTTCTTTGGCTCGCTCTCTGTGGAGGATTCTTTGGAGTGTCTGAGGGCCATGTTATCCGCTAACATCCGTCAGAACCTGCAGATCTGTGTGCAGGTTGCCTCCAAGTACCATGAACAGCTCTCTACTCAGGCCCTCACTGAACTGTTTGAGTCATTCAAGAGCTTTGAGGGTTAGTATGGAAGATGCAGATTTGCATACTTTCTTGTCTTTTCTGTTCAGTCTAGGAAAACAGAAATTCTAAAAAAGATAACTGGTTTTAGTACTCCTGGTGATTGAGTTTTTCGCCTGGCAGGTTTGTTCTATTTCTTGGGTTCCATCGTGAACTTCAGCCAGGATCCTGAAGTCCACTTCAAATATATTCAAGCTGCCTGTAAAACTGGCCAAATCAAAGAGGTGGAGAGAATCTGCAGAGAAAGCAATTGCTACGACCCTGAACGTGTGAAGAACTTCCTCAAGGTCAGAAGTGGGCAGTTCAGAAAACATTTATCTCCCTAAAGTAAACCTACAATTTTTTTCTTTTATCCAACATAATTTATTATATTTTTCCTTAACAGGAAGCCAAGCTTACTGACCAGCTGCCTTTAATCATTGTGTGTGACCGCTTTGATTTTGTCCACGATCTGGTCCTGTACCTGTACCGCAACAGCTTGCAGAAATACATTGAGATCTACGTGCAGAAGGTACATTACTGCACCCAGAAGAGTAATAAAAGGCAACCTACATCACAGTCCAAAACCCTGACTGATTTGAAAGTTCATCTTTTAATGGGTTTATTCTCTTCTTTGATGAAAACATGTCAGCATTTCCTGATCATATATTCCAGGTGAACCCGAGCCGTCTGCCAGTAGTCATCGGCGGATTATTGGATGTGGACTGTGCTGAAGATGTGATTAAGAACCTGATCATGGTGGTGAGAGGACAGTTCTCCACAGATGAACTGGTTGCTGAAGTGGAAAAAAGAAATCGGTGAGAACCAAAAGATCCATTTAATGGAAGACTCACTAACTCTGCCATGTAACTCAATGTGTAGCATTAAACTGGTTTTTTGTTTATGTGATATTCTCTCAAAACCTGTGATTTTCTTACTGTGCTTCCCTCTACAGTTTGAAATTGTTGCTGCCTTGGTTGGAGGCTCGTATTCACGAAGGTTGTGAGGAGCCTGCAACCCACAACGCTTTGGCCAAGATCTACATCGACAGCAACAACAACCCTGAGCGCTTCTTGAGGGAGAACCCCTACTATGACAGCCGTGTGGTGGGCAAGTACTGTGAAAAGAGAGACCCCCATCTGGCCTGTGTGGCTTATGAAAGAGGACAGTGTGACCAGGAGCTCATTCATGTGAGTTTAAAAACAAATAATTTTTGCTGGAAGGTAAAAGTCTGGGTTATTAGTAATGTAATAAAGAAGTTTCTTGCTCTGTGTTTCATGTGTTTCATGTATTGTTGTTGTATTCTTTATTATTATTATTTATTATTATTCTTCCATATGTTTTTTGACGGCTAATAACTCCAGCTACGCTTATGCTACAGACACCGTTCTGGTATCAAAATGTTCAGCTTCTTCGGGACATTAGTGCTATTGCTTTTCAGCTTCATAACTTTTCAGCTTTATTTTATATTAATTTTTTAATTTTTTGCTCCATTGAAAATGAATGGGGAAAGAGATCAAAGGGGAGGTCAGAGGATCGAAGGGTGTAGGGGCATTCTGATTCCACTTCATAGTGATTTGTGGAGCATGTATGTGGTTTAAAGCATTTTCTGCCATTTCAGCATTTCTTGGCATTTCGGCTCCAAGCTTTTGGCTGGAAGCATTCACAGTAGCATTTTCTTCTGGAAATGCAATTTCTAGTTCTAAATGTTTTTGTTCTGCTTCAGGTGTGCAATGAGAACTCACTGTTCAAGAGTCTGTCCCGTTACCTTGTACGCCGCAAGAACCCAGAGCTGTGGGCAAGTGTGCTGTTGGAGACCAACCACTACAGAAGACCACTCATTGACCAGGTCTGAATCTTTAGCATCTCTGATACTAAATTATGCCACATAAACCAGTTTGTTGTCAAAAGTTACCAGCCTGTAATTTAGCATTAGCCTCCATACTGTAAACAAGCAAACATCAGCTGTTGTGCATCATGTCTGTTGTTGGTCTCTGCTGCAGGTTGTCCAGACAGCCTTATCAGAGACCCAGGATCCAGAGGAGGTGTCTGTCACAGTCAAGGCCTTCATGACCGCCGACCTTCCCAACGAGCTCATTGAGCTTTTGGAAAAAATTGTGCTGGATAATTCCGTCTTTAGTGAGCACAGGTAAAAGAGTCTGACCTCAGTATGTAATGTTGTCCTTTGTTTAAACATTAAACATTCATAAACATTCATTTTAGCCTGCATATCAAAGATTTAGACAGAAGTCAGTCAACTGCTCACAATTGTTGTTCCAATGATGAACACTGAACTAGCAAAGTATTTAATATATTTGATAAGGCATTCAGTGAAAACCTCCTTTTTCATTTCAGAAACCTTCAGAATCTCCTCATTCTGACTGCCATTAAAGCTGATCGGACACGTGTCATGGAGTACATTAACCGTCTGGACAACTACGATGCCCCAGACATTGCAAATATTGCCATCAGCAATGAGCTGTTTGAGGAGGCCTTTGCTATTTTTAGGAAATTTGATGTCAACACTTCTGCTGTGCAGGTGTGTGCTTTCCTTATCGACTATAACTTGTTTGTTTTTAAACATCTTGTGTCATACTTAACCCAGAGCCTGGTAATAGCCCCCAGAATTTTGCAGTTAATGTTGATATTCAGCGATCTGAATGTTTTCTCATATCCAGGTCCTGATTGAACACATTGGCAACCTGGACAGAGCTTATGAATTCGCTGAACGCTGCAATGAGCCCCCAGTTTGGAGTCAGCTGGCAAAGGCACAGCTTCAGAAGGGCTTGGTGAAAGAAGCCATCGACTCTTACATCAAGGCCGATGACCCATCTGCTTACATGGAGGTGGGGCAAGCTGCAGCCCAAAGCGGTAAGATGAGCTTTTATCTATCAAGACACTTTAATGCTGCAATGTTAAGTATGTAGTAGCTTGCTGTGTTCATCAAGCTTATGGTAGTTAATTTTTGTGTGCAGGAAACTGGGAGGACCTGGTGAAGTTCCTGCAGATGGCTCGTAAGAAAGCCCGCGAGTCATATGTTGAGACAGAGTTGATCTTTGCCCTGGCTAAGACCAACCGCTTGGCCGAGCTGGAAGAGTTCATCAACGGACCCAATAATGCTCACATTCAGCAAGTAGGTCCTGTGACACACACAGATATGGAGCTACTTCTTTTCCACCTGTTTACAGTTACAGCTACTTAGCTGTTGTTACTTATTTTGTCTGCCTTCTGTCAGGTGGGTGATCGTTGTTATGACGACAAGATGTATGAGGCAGCCAAACTGCTTTACAACAATGTGTCAAACTTTGGGCGTCTGGCCTCCACTCTGGTGCACCTGGGAGAATACCAGGCAGCTGTGGATGGAGCCCGCAAGGCTAACAGCACCCGCACCTGGAAGGAGGTGATGGAAACCAGTTTTATTTCAGTTGTTTTTTTTCTACATCTCTCTCTCTTTTTTTTTTTTTTGCTGATAGCAAGTCTCCTTTTATTTAAAACAAGAACTCTCTGTACTTGCCTGTTTTTAACAAGTGTTGGTTTGTTTTTTCCCTTTCTGCTCTTCCAGGTGTGTTTTGCTTGTGTAGATGGGAAGGAGTTCCGTCTTGCCCAGATGTGTGGCCTGCATATTGTTGTCCATGCTGATGAACTGGAGGAGCTCATCAACTACTACCAGGTACGTAGGATACTTGTGGGCCAAACACAGAGAATAGTTGCTGTGAATGATAAGTAGCTGAGCATGTACAGTCATGGCCAAAAGTTTTGAGAATGACACAAATATTATATTTTCACATGATCTGCTGCCCTCTGGTTTTCATGTGTGTATGTCAGATGTTTTCATCACATACAGAAATACAATTGCAATCATATTATGAGTAACAAAAGCTTTTATTGACAGTTAGAATGAGTTAATGCAGCAAGTCAATATTTGCAGTGTTGACCCCTGTTCTTCAGGACCTCTGCAATTCTCCCTGGCATGCTCTCAATCAACTTCTGGACCAAATCCTGACTGATAGCAG
>VUQJ01024140.1:4064-14628 GCA_015108635.1 Andinoacara biseriatus
ATTGCATGTTGGATTCAGTTCTTATTGAATAAACATGATGTTTACTTTGCACATTATGGCCCTATCAGAGCTGAAAATCCAGGATGAAGGTGTAACATTTAATACATTTATGTATTTATTATATTCATCTAAAGGTCATTTTATGACTCGATTACAGTGAAAACAAATCTTGTTTTATTTAAAGTGAGGCCCTGCAGGTGAACTGGTGAATTTAGAGTTTTGTGCCATTTTGCTTCCGTAACGTTTTCTTTCAGAAGTCTGGAATACACTTTGTTGCTCTCTCTTTACTGGAGTTTGTCAGAAGCAAGTCTGTTCTCTGCATGTTGCTGATATGGAAACAATGTTGCTGTTGACTGGTGACTTCCTGCAGCCTTTTTAACCCACAAGTAACTTACACTGGATGCACACCGACTCAGAGGTTTTATGTCAGCATGTCTGGCTTGTCGCTGGAATAATCAGGGAGCATGTGGTTGCAGCTCTAAAAGCCGTTTGAAACTTTTCTCCATCATTGTTTTCTGATGTCATTTAATTCAGAGCAAGTCACAACCAGGTCTTTTATTTCTGGGGCTGCTGGAGATGTTTGCAGGAAAAGAAATTAACTTCTGCTGGTGAATGAAGGAAAAAACATGGCACATTTATCAGCGCTAGTGTTAAGAAACAGTCCAAATGTAAATCTTTAAAAGTGAATCATTCCTTGGCAGTAAAAGTTTAAACAAAGACAATTAACCAAGGTGAATAGAGTGCGATTAAACCACCCACAGCTATGAAAATACCACTTACATTAGTTTGAAGTGTCCCTTATAGCAAACCTTTTGAACTTGAACAGATGTTCCGGTCACATGTTGTCTGAGGAGTTTGAAGTTTTATAAAGTGTGGATCCTCATTATGGTATTCTCATGCACTACCACAATGGCTGCACAGTGTTCCAGTGAGCAACGAGGGGTGATAATTAGCTAAGAAATGTTACAATGTGCCAACATAGGAGGAGGAGAGAGGACTTTTCAAATGTAAACAATGATCTAAACAATGCAAAAAAATATATTAAAAAAAATCCTCGTAGCAAATGTTTCATGTGGAGGGAAATGCGTTCAGTCTAAATTAGACTTTCATATTCTGTACAAATTCCTGGTAGATTACTTTGCAATCGACAAAAACACCATGAACAGGGAAATTCTTCTGCAGCCATATTGTGCTTCAACAAAATCCTCATTAGCAGAAAAAACTCTTGGTTACAAATAACAGCAGGGAAGCACTGAATGAAAAATTCTGAACCTGTGATGGAAGAAATCAGTCATTCGATAGATGGACGTCTACCTGTTTCAGGAATTGGTAGAATCAATAGTTTAAAATGAATGTTGCACCACAGTTTTTTTTATCTTTTTCAAAACATTCATCTGCAATCTCCAACAGATTTGAAAATCAAAAAACTATTTCTAGGATTCATGGAAAAATATCTTGTTTCTGATGTCTGCTGTCTCTGTGAGACTCTCCTCTGGTCCACGGGGCTTGAGATGCCCTCTTAGTATTAGACCGCATATCTGATCTGATTTTTCAACAAATGATATTCCACACTAGGCACACCTGTAATCCTGTTGACATGGCTTCATACTCTGTACCAGATTTGAATATTTAGAGTGGAACGAACCAAACTCAGAGTCTCAGTGTAGTCCAATATGGGGGGAGTTTTTTACCCCAGGAAGAGCAGATGCTGCCTTTAAACTCTGGGCCTTAAAGAAAAGACAGAAGATTTGTATCTTTCAAGCTGTTATCATGGCCTTTGAAGAACTGAGGAATTCATTTAAACTGAATAAAAAAGTTTTTTTTCAAATTATCTGGAGCGGAGAACTTTTATAAAAGCACATTAGCATAATTCGCCTACCAGACGCCCACAAACAGCCTTATTTTACTGTGTGGAAACAGTGATGATGGACTGTTAATACAATTCTGATGTGATGCCCTCTCTTTACTTCTTGCTTATCAGAAAGTTCACATTATCAGATGAATGTGTGGAACGATGTTTGGTCAGTGTGACATATGCAACTCCTGCTAAGGTAAATTGTGATAATACAAATAATAGCAGAAAGTTGATTCAGTTCATCTGAATGCAGCATTTCCACAACCTTATCAACAGCCGCATAGTGACCAAACAGTTTTCTGATTGTTAACATGCAAACCGTGATGATCACTGAGCAACGGCCATGAGTACTTTTCACAGAAATTTGGGGAATGGCTTCAATCACAGCATTGTAAGATGGTGAGAGATGTACTCTCCTTGGTTCAGAGCTGGTTTTTACATACATAGCCTCCCTGACACTCACTCAAACCAGCATTTCCCCCTGTCCAGGATGTGCACACCTTCATTGCTGAATGAGTGCTGTTAGTGCCTGTAAGTGTAAATAGACGGCAGAGTCCTGGTCTGATCAGGTAACTCTTCTGTATTTTGCCACTGACTTAGCCAGACTGTTTGGTTTCCGTAATGTATAATTCACAACAATCCTCTTGGCACATAACTGTCTATATTGTTCTGTTTGTGCCAGGGGACCTGACCCTTGGGGTGGACCAGTTTTTGGCTTAGAGTGTTTTGGGGTTTGAAAGCCACCAAGACACAAGGTGTTGATGACTACATCTCAGCTGTTCCGACACTCCTGACACATAAGGGAACATCGGAGGAGGATCACCAGTGGAGCTGTTATGCAACTGCCCTGTTTATAAGGTTGGAGAAACCTGCAGTCAGCTGAGACTGAAAAAGTGCTGAAACGTTTGTCGTGCTGGAAACGCTGCATCCAGATGAACTGAATCAACTTTCCAAGATTTCCTGACCCGGATTATTGAGCATGCATCTAGATAATGCAGATAATATATTATTTTTTTTCACCTATAGCAGATCACGCTGAACCATCCCTTAGTTATGCTGTTATAGCTTCAGGCTGCTGGGAGACTTCCAATGATGCACTGAGTATTTCTTCTCCCATTTGTCTTCTCTGTCCTGTAGTTTGTGTTATGTCCTGATCCTGGTCTGTCTACATCCCCATTTTTCCACTTCTCTTTCTCCCGCCCCTCACCTGGTAGAGGTGTAGGGGACTGTCTGTTGTGTTTCTTTCTCTAATACTGTAGGATTGTTGGCACTAGTATGTATAAAATTGAATCTAATAAGTAATCTAGTAACTGAGGTGATTTTTGTATTAATGAAGTTCGTTTTTAATTTGCATGTTTTTTTTGCTGGAATGTAGGGAACGAGATGACCAGTTTGTTGTCTGGTGTTTCTCTTTGAAAATGTAAAAAAGCTAATAGAAAATATTGGTGAAAAAATGTTGCATGGTGTCACATCTTTACTGAAACAAAAATCAAACCTACAGTCACAAAGTCTGGCCATAACCTGCTGACTAAATGTGAAATTCAAGAGACTTTGTCAGAATTTGGCACCCAGTGAACAGCTGGTTTGGATTCTCGCTGAATCCTAGTATTTAGTTCATGCTGGAGAAGCCGTGTGAATGTGAGTTGTATGTTCTGACCACAGCAGATCAATACTCTCTAGGAGACTACACAGAATATACTGTAGAAATCTGCAACGCTTGCTTTGATTACTATAATATTCTGTACATGTAAGAGGTTAGAGACTAAGTGTGTGAGAGGTCAGAAATAAATCAGCAACACAAATAACGCATACAGCATCCACCTTGAAGTGTAGGAGCTCATTTTCCATTAACAGCAACTTAACTGACATCTAGAGCTTCATTAAACATGCTTTGTTGGCTCCTCGCCCTTTCTGGCCCACACAATCCCTGAGTCACTGCTTTATATGTGTACTTTTTTAAGCACATAACAGGAGTCATTAATGCTCTCCTGCTGTTTTACAATGTTTCCTGCCTCCACATTTAAATGAGGTGTGAAACGTGAGCTGGTGGCGGCTGTGTTATCATAAATGAGGCAGAAAAGCTCCGACGTAAAGATTCACAGCCATGAGACAAAGCATCACCTACTCCCAATCTGTAGCGCTTCATAAATAAAACTCCATCATTCATCACAAGACTGAGCCCCGAGCTGGTGATTCAAACATCAGTGCTGTAATCTGCTAATTAAATACAAATTAATCATGTACAGTACCGTGCAAAAGTCTCCAGCCTCTCCTCATTTATTATTTTTTGCTAGGAAAATGGGAAATAAGTGCAACCCGCTGTACTGAAATGTACATTAAAATACAGTATATAAGGTGTATAAAAGGTGTACAAAAACAGTTCATGGAATTCCAAGGAGCTTTTGGCGTAACCACCATTATCCTTCAAAACAGCCTGGCCTCTCTGAGGCAGCTTTCTCTAATTTCTTTAAGCAGTCTTTAAGGGCAGTTCTCCAGGCTTCCTGAAGGATATTCAAAACTCTTCTTTAGATATTTCTGCCTTTTGTTGTGTTCTCTCTCAGGATAATCCCACACTGCTTCAATAATGTTGATGTCCGGCTCTGGGGAGGCCAATCCATGAATGAATGTGTTCCACTGTATGTTTCTCTATCCATGTATGCCTTTACTGCATTGGCAGTGTATATGGCATCATTATCATGCTGAAAAATGAAGCTGTATCCAATCAGATTTTGATTTCTTTTTTCTTTTCTTTTTTTTTTTTTAGGGCTGCCTTTTTTTTTAGGGCTTCAGTTCAAGTTCTCCTCATTTTTAAGGACACCGCACAGCTGAAATGTGCATTTTTCATTTAATAGTTCTTTGGGAATCACCTTGTTGGTTCAAAAATAATATTTTATGCCCATCAAACTGTGTTTTCTTCAGCTTTTTTCATAGATTCCACCCACGAAATGGGAACAAATTTTATGTTTTTTCAACAGGCTGCTGGTTACAAAGTGCCAATTTAAAATTGGTTCTTTGCTTTTTGAAACTTAATTCAATGTGTGCTGCTTTGAGTAAAAGCTAAATAATGGTAATATGATTTATTTCTTACTGTCTGAAGAGACTTGGGACCTCATACACGTTGACTCTTAATGGATGGCTTGAGATCTATGTCCTTAAATGAGCTGTGAAGTTAGGGTCAACATGATTTTGAGAGTCTCACAAAATGCAACATGGCTGTTTTACTCTCAGGACAGGATTCAGATTACCATTCAGCTCACAGTAAATACTTATTTTTGTGTTACTGTGTATTGATCTATTACTGGGAGGACCTGTACCATATAGCTCCAAATAGAGTGGAAACAGAAGTGGACAGGTTGCATGCAAGCGAGTCCCAGTTGGTTTGAATAAGTAAATTAATTAATAAAACTAAAATTTTTGCCAAATGTCTTGCCATCCACTGCAGTGTCTGCAGGGAGTGGCTTAACTTTAAGTGCATCCTGGTCTAAATGTGGATGTTCTGTTAAACCCAGCCAACGTTTTCAATGAGGAAGTACAGTCCTTACCTATGTGTGAACTGTTTTTCTGTAGGGACTATTCAGACCTCGTCCCCATGTGTCTATCAATAAGTTTGGTAGGTCAAATGTATTTATAGTACACAGTACAACATGGCCACAGTTGTGCATGCCTACTCAGGAAGAGTTTCTCTGTGTTGCAGTCACAGCCTTTCAGATGCTCATCCATTTTCTTCAGCTTATCTAGGTCTGAACGATGGGAGTTGAGAGCTAAGCAGAGATGCACAGAACCTCCTCTGACTTCACTGAAGTTTTCCCAAGCCAGCTAAGACACATTATCTCCCCAGGGAGTCATGGGTTCATCTAGGAGGCATCTAGGAGGCATCCTCAAATGCCTGAACAACCTCAACTGGCTCCTTTTGATGTGGAGGAGTAGTGGATCTACTGTGAGTCTCTTCTGAATGACCAAGCTCCCCACCTTGTCTCGAAGAGAGAGCCCAGACACCATCAGAGGAAACTGATTTTCACTACTCACAGCTCATGACCATAGGTGAATGTGGATCAACTGGTAAACCAACAGCCTTTGCTTTCATTGTCATTTCTCTCTTCACAACAGCAGACTGGTACAATGTCTGCATCAGTGCTGATACTGCACCAATCGATTTTTCAGTCTCACTCCCTCCGTCCCTCACTTGTTCAGACCCCAAGTTAACTAAATTCCTCAACGTGGGGAAGCAATTTCCTTCCAGCTCAGAGATGGCTGTTTTCCGACTGATGACCAGCCTCAGACTTGTAGGTGCAAATTCTCATCCCGGCTGCTCTACACTCAGTTACAAACTGTGCTGGTGCAGCCAGGGCAACCGGTGCAGTCAAAAATTCATGCAAAATGCTCATCTCATGTTTAAAGTTTTTATTTTGCTTTTACTTTGAAATGTTTAAAGTGACTATAATATTTAAAATAAGTATTACTGTTGTGCAGGTGATTTTCTGTGATGTCCTCCTTTAAAAAACAAGTGAAAAATGTCCATCAGCAAATAAATAAAAATTTCTGTCCAGTTCTGTCAATATCTGATGTGAAATTGCAGTCAATCAAGAGTCCAAAGACAAAAAGACACATACCTGACAACTGAGGCATATATGTATGCTGTGTTAATCTAAATCACGTTTGTGCAATAAAACAGATGGCCCTTTGAAAACACACACACACACATATATATATATATATATATATATATATATGTGTGTGTGTGTGTGTGTGTGTGTGTGCGTGCGTGCATGCGTGTGTATGTGTGTATACTGTATAAAAATATATGTAGGCTGCAGTGTTTTCATTGCTTCAGTGTAATGTCGGTTCTCATACGTTCCAAACCTTGGAAAAAATTCTGGGATAGTCCTGATTGAAGTTCCCATCAATATACCTTTACACTTGACATTACCTGATCTAATCCTAACCTTAACGCAGTGGTTCAAACAGTGGCGCCAGCCCCCTCTGATGGGCCACAGAGTCACTGCAGATTGGGCGTGGACGATCAGGATAAATACACGAAGTGCAGTTAAGTTGAATGAATATGATTTTTGATGGGCAGCAGCATCAGCAGCTGCTATGGTGCTGACTTTCACTAATATTCAGTTTGGGCCCCATTTTTATTATTTAGCATTGATTGATTAATTGACAGATTAAAAAAACTGTGGAGCTTGGACCATGAACTTTTTTCAGCTTCTGAAGGGGAAACATGTAAAAAAAAAAAAAATTAATCTGTTTTATATGAAGCTTAAACTAACCCGCAGTGTTGGAATCTCAAGCTTAAAGTGATGAATAAGTGTGAGAACGTATAACACAATATACTGGCAACCATAACTTCAGCCTATGATGCGATGAACATCTATATTAGCTGCACTCAGTTTTGCTTTAAAGAAATTACAATAGGCCCGATTACAACTGGGTTTAAATTCGTTAGACTACAGTGAAACTGAGCTATAGAATTGTGCGTTTTTCAGCCAGCAGCCCCCCCATCACTGAGCTTTCCAGCGGGATAAGATGACCCGAAAACCAGTAAAGCAAGTGATAAGACACGCTGCGTGTCACGAGCAGAGCGGTCCTCACATTACGCACGACGTTAGGAGTTCCCTTGCTTACACCGTGAAAACGCCTCTCCTCTGCCCTCCTAGCCCTTCCGACTGCTAGCCATCCCTGCCGGCTTGCGCCTATCTTCTGTCCCAGCCTGCAGGGCTGCGTCTCCCGAGGCAGAGAAAAAGACTCTCCGGGGCGGTGGCGGCGTCCGTCTTCCAGTTCCCTTTCATCTAAATGATCAGAATCGGGGCTGAAGCTTGACACCCGGGTCTGACAGGACAGGTATGCATGTTTATTTGTTTGTCTGATACGACGCGGATGACAGCGGAACAGGTGCATGCTGCATTTACCCGGTATTACGAAGTGACATTGTAGGTAAAGAGGGAGCAGCATCTCACACCGGCGATTATAGCTTTTGCACAGAAACGTGTCCTGCATGCTCCGTAAAGACACTGCTTTGTTCCTCAAGTGTCATGGGCGGATGGAGAGGGTGTTGCCACATAGCTTTAATACGACCAATATGGTCGGCAGACTGGTTTATAAGCTGCATGGAATGAGGGCATCCTTTATTCCATGCATATCAAGGCCCAGTAAGAAGCAAGTGCACCTTTATCGGCTTACTGAAAACATACAACCCCACGTACATTTGTTCAGACCTATTCTTGGACATGCCGGTGTGTGTAAGGATTATTATTTCTCTATGTGGAGCTATAGAGCTAACAGCTGATGCTCAAGATAATGAGCTAATTGAAGTGTATTGTCGCGGGTGTGGCAGAGGGGGCAGGCGTGGGCGCTGAGGCAAGGGGAAGGTCTCCCGATTATGTCAACTGCACTGTGTAAAAGTGGGCAATTAAATAAAAATGCTCGGGAACTAGGAGGAGGGCAGCATATTTCCCATTTTATTCAATTGAAACGACACATTTAGGCTAATAAATGAAGAAAAAGGGCAAACTCGCGCTAATCCAAATGATCCGGTTAATTTTATTGGAAGAGTCGGTATTTTCAAAGAGAACAGGGTAGTTAATAAGGCAACAGATGTTGGTAATTGCCCATTTATATGACATTACTTTGAAAATGTCTGTAGTGGGTTTTACAAGTTGCTCAATTTCGCAAGGTGCAACGCTAAACTGCACATGGGAGCTAAAGCCTAATTAAAACAGTGAGTTATTATATTAAACTTCCTCCCCGTCCCCTTCACATACACAACTTAATAGCACAGCTGCTACACTAAGTTTGCCAAGGAGTTGAACAACAAAGAGAATTTACTGAGGCAAACTTTAAAACAGTAAAAAAAAAAAAGAAAAGAACTAAATAAGAGAACCACAGAGCAAGCTTTATTTCAACACTTCCAAAGTTATCATAAGTAATGCCTCCTTCTGTTCACCCACATACTCAAACAGACTGCCAGTCCTTGTGTATCTGGCATGTTTGCAGCCACACCGCAGGCTACAGTATCTCCCAGTAACTCGGAATTTCAGAAATTGTGGAGGCCGAGTGAAGAAGGGGGCAAATTAGATCTAAAATCCATCCATCTGCCCATCAAACCTCTGTCCCTCCATGCGTCCTCCAATCTCATTTTCCTTTCACCTGATCCACTTTCAGCCCCCCCTCGATGCGTATAACAATGGAGCAACTGTACGCAGTCGCGGTGGTGCTCCTCTGTTGCGCCCCTCATTTAGAGCAATGCCTCTTTGTGTAGATGCACATTTAGTTAAACACCTACAGGTGAAACGATTGAATAACTGCTTTCTAGGATTTCATCAAGGTGCTACAAGGAGTTTGACTACAGGCGTTACAGTAACAGAATTACGTGCTACATTTTCCACAGAGCAGGTTCTTCTTATGTGTGACAGGTAGCAGGCATTCAAGCAAACTCCTAAACTAACAGTGTGGGACTTGCAAGGTTGTAGGGTGGTGCTCTTAGGCTCCACACTTTCTGGTTAAAGTGCATCCTCTGTGCAGTCTGCAACCAATCGTTACATGCATACACACACACACCCTTTTAGGTCATCATGTTGTAGGCTGGCAGGAAGCACCTTTGTATGTGTCTTTATGTGCACCTAAATTCAGCAAGAGTGCTTGTTTAGAGTAGCACACATTGATGCAATTCTCCCTCGAGTCCTATTTTAAGTCATCCTCTGATCGATTTGTAATAGCTCATTGAAGCATGGCCAGTGGTCGTTTCACAGCCAACCTGTGAGTCTCCACAGGATAAACTCATACTGCTTAGAACTAACAGGAGCGTTCAAAGCCATGTTGCGGATAACAAGCGGCATGTAATAAGCTGTCACTGTTGCATTATCATCACAAATTATGAGCAGCGGGAGACAAAGCCTGACTTAGCAAGACATGACTTTTTTTTTTTGAACATCTCTCCTTTAAGCAGCATAATGAAGTTAGGAGTGGTTATGCACTTTGACACAATCTGTCATGTGGCAAACCAAAGATCTAATGTCATCATAATCGTTTTAGAACTTGCAAAAGTGCATTTTCTTAAGTTAATCATTGTAATTACTGATACTTAACAGATATTGCTTGGTACACTGTAAAGGTGATGAGTTTGCTTGAGCTGTGAAAAGTGCTCCTTACTTTTGTTAAATTCTGAAGTTGAATTTTGTTTTGAGGCATGATCAGATGAGAAGCTGTTGGCATACTTTCCTATGGCATTTCCTGAGCTGAGAATCCCATGTTACCATTCACAGTGCAGTGGAGGTCACTAAAAAAAACCATTTCTACTTTAACACCTATATTGTACATCACATTTGATTTGGTTAGTTTGATCAAATTTGTAAACACACACAAAAAAAAGATCCTCCCAAAGGGTGTAACGTGACACTAGTCTAACTTTGCATTGTTTCCTGCATTATCAAACACAAACATAATCTTTCCGAAGCGAAACACATACTGTGCCATATATCTGCATCTAGTTTGACTGACCTTCTGTGTTCATGGCAAACATTTGAATGCAGACTAGAAGGATGACATCCGACTTGAAGCTGTTGGTCATCCTCTTCCACCCACCACGTCAGCCTGCCTACCTCTGCACGAGCTGTCACATTCTTCATCTCGGTGCCATGTGATGGTTCACCTCTCCTTCCCTCTCACGCATTGTGTATGTGTCAACTAGCAAAATAATGCCTACGGGCT
>VUQJ01024140.1:18597-29390 GCA_015108635.1 Andinoacara biseriatus
AAGAAGAGACCTGAATTCATATTAATAGTCGAGCAAAATTAGCTCCTAAAACACTGCAAAAACAGACAGATGGTATTTGTTTTAGCAAAATAATGTTCCTTCAAATCTCCAAGATGATGTATTACCAAATTACTAGGTCAGTTCACAAAAAAAAAAGACGCTTTAATACTTTTTGTAAACCTCAGTAAGGAACAATGATCTGGTAAAGGAAGAACGCTGCCTGAAGAGGGGCATTGCTGGATGTTAATTACTCAAATCTAACAATCTGAATTCAATTGACTGAAGGGTTGCCTTACCCTGTCTTTCATTTATATCACTTAACCTTTGTAGTATCTATGCAAATGCTTTCAGATTTATTCTGGAGTAACATCTTTAAATGGTTTTAAGTACCGCCAATGAAATTCAAATCTCGTTCAGTTTCTGTGTATGTTGCAGGCTACGTGATACAGCACTACAGTGTCTTGTTTTTTTTTTACTTATTTGTTTTAGACAACCTATTACGCATTTGTGGTCATTTTTCTGTGCAGCTGAATCACTGGTCTGTATGGAAACACATTACATTTGCAAATAAGGCAGTCAATGCAAAGAAGTACGGGCTCTGAACCTCCTGGGGGGATGTTGTAAGAAATGCTTGAGAGGATGATGCATTTCTTCCAGAAACAGCGGCACCGGATTTGATTAAATTGAACAGGGCGACTAGGCCTGGTTACTTATTCGAGCAGGCAGGTCTGATCTACATATTTAAATGCTACAGCCTGATCGAAAACTTGCAAAACAGAGCAATTCAATCCATTATCATACGCTGATGAAACCCTAAAGTTGGACAAACATCATTTTTATTTAGATTTGGCAATTGTATTTCTCAATCTATTGTTCTGCTCAAAACCACAAATATGAACTTAGAACTGCCATTTTTTTTATGAACAAGATTGTAAAACTTCCTTCAGTTTCTTTTTTTGCAAAAAACAAATCCAAAATCCCAAACACGTTTCCAGCAGAGCTTTGATATTGTAAGCAAAAGAAGTGCTGATGACACTGTGTCTGCTGCTTTTGTCACTGATTTGTTCACACACTAGACTTTTTTTTTTTTCTCTCCAGTATACTCTGGAGGAAGGCAAACACTTGACGCTGTTAGCGCATGCACAATTTCCTGACAGCATACTGTGTTTGAGAAGTGAGAAGAATCCACAAGCTGTCATTCCTGTGTTTCCCCTGCTCTGCTGTGACATATTTTTGAGACGCCATATTTGACAAATTTCTTCTGCCCATCTGCAAGTGAAGGATGGACCTGTGGGCAACTGATGCCTGCCTGGAGACATCAGTTTTTAGGGGCCTCTAAATTGACAGGTTCTTTAGAGAACTGGCATGAAGACAGATGGACTCAGGCAAGTTGCAGTGAATGGCGAATTGTGGACATCATTCTACCGTAGATGATCACCCATCATGTGTTTCACTATCTGGCAATTTATCTCAGCTGCTCTGCTACAGATGATGAGTGTTCTGAGTGTCAGGTTGTCTGCATTTTGCTTCTTTTTGTTGGCGCAAAGTTAATGTGCAGTTTGTGGCTTGTAGTTGATCCAAGCATTCACCAGCACATTCGCGATGCTCAGTAATGATTTCTGTGCGGACTGGAATGTAGCACAGAGGAGCAAGTCTCCAGAGATACAAAGACATCCCAAGGCTGATGAGAAAACTCAGCGAGTGAATTTTGTGCATATGTGTATGTGTGACTGTGAAGAGCGTGAGTTTGAATCTGTCTTGTGTGAGAAAAGAATTTCAATAACTGACCGATAAGCTAAACGCAACTAATCTTGCTGATGTGTGCTGTGTTTTGGAACACAAACGGGCAGCGCTCGTCATTGAGACAAAGCATATTTCATTTGAAGATGAGATCTGTTCTTTTTGGTAGTCAGCCATACGGTTAATCACAGATGTTAGAGTTCTCAGCTTTAATTTGTTAGCCAAAAAGAAAGAAAATAGTTCAAAGTCAAATGTGCTTTAAAAAAACAAAAAACAACACAGTTTAAATGCAGAAGCGAGCGCCAGAACAATAAAAGTTAACAGTCTTGGATCATCTAATGCTGTGAGAGCGACCCTGAGAGGTGTTAGCGATACTGACTTATGACTCCCTCCCATCCCAAATTATTTAATAGATATATGTTGGAAAAACTGCAAATTTTACCAGTGAATTTCCTATTCAGAAGTTGTTGTTTTTTTTTAAAGCTATGACCTAGTATATACCCAGGGTTAGGATCATTAAAGATAGGGCTACATTCTACTATTAAAACAAAAAATGATTAACTTCAGTATTTGGTCCGCAAACAATTTAGAAGCCAACAAAAATGAAATACAAATGACAAAAGTCTTTATTTTCTAAACAGATAATTTTTCAGTCTCACTATGAAGAAAATGTTGATAAATGAATAAATCAGTTAGAAAACTCACACACTAGCAAAGCTTTTGGAGTTCACACTCATGACTTTGTACTGACAACATTAAAAGGCAGATGTCATGCAACTAAACCAAAACTGGAACATTTAGCTAATGTTTTAGGATAAATACACATTTCATTTATGAAGGTTATTGTTGCTGTGATGGCAATTGATAATATTCCCCTTTAGTGGACTTTCAGCTAAATATGAAATAAATACTATATACAATAAATATATGAGTACATTAAATACAGTACAGTAAATACCGTGCCAAAAATAATCATACCGCAAACAGCTGTGTCACCCTGTACACTTTTAATTAAAATGAAATATGCAGCTGTGGGTTTAAAGTCAGTTCTTTAACGTCACCTATAGTCATGTGTCTTTCACAAGACTCACTGCAGTCCTGTGAAAATCTAAGTACTCGTTACTGCTTCCATTGGAATTAAGTGGAAAAGTTGCAGCCATATGCTGCTTGGTTATTTAAGCGATGCAAATGATTAACCAATCATCAGCAAGTGTGACCACCTCTGTAAAAACCTGAATTCACCCCAAGGTCACACTGTGCAATGCTCAAAATAAATTTACAAAATAAACCAAGCACTACATGTCAGCATGTTAAAGGTTAAAGTTCATGAGGGTACAATTAGAAAAATGCTGAACAAGTATGGCTTGTTTGGAAGGGTTGCCAGGAGAAAGCCTCTTCTCTCGAAAAAGAACATGGGAGCACGGCTTAGGTTTGCTAGTTGCATCTGAATAAACCACAAGATTTCTGGACCAATGCCCTTTGGACAGACAAGACCGAAGTGCACAGTTCCACGTTTGAGAAACCCAAACCCAGCATATCAGCGCAAACACTTACTGATGAATCTGACAGTTAAAGCTTGGCTGAAACTGGGTCATGCAACAGGACAATGATTTCAAGCACAGCAGCAAAAGAAAAGAATCCAGGTGTTGCAATGATCCAGTCAAAGTCCAGACTGATATGAAATGCTGTTGCAGGACCTTAAGATGCATAAACAAATGCAAACTTCAATGAACTGAAGCAATATTGTAAAGAAGAGTGGGCCAAAATTCCTCCTCAACAATGTGGGATACCGATAAAGAAAATGATTACTTTAAGTTATTGCTGCTAAAGGTTTTTCTACAAGCTATTGAATCATGGGGTGCGAAACTTTTCTTTTCCAGGTGAGTTTAAACAGAAACAGAAATCTCAGTGTTAGACATTTTAAAGATTATTTTTTGGGCACATTTCTTTTTGTGTGACACCCTCAGGAGCAAGGGAGTGTAAAGTAAGTGTGAGAAGCATTTGATGTGTTTATCACAGCAAAATCTGAAGTTAAACGCATGCAATGGCAAAAAGGTCACTCATAGTGACGAACCCACAGAGAAATATCGTCTTCTGCTGTTACCCTCAGCACTGTGGAGCAGCATTTTTCATCTCATTGTTTTGATTTTCTGGTTGGCAGGTTTACTTTGACTTTTCACCACTTTCATAATGGTCTAAAATTTACTGCACACTACCTGCCTCGCACCAAATGGCAGATATAGTCATGAAAATGTTTTCACAGGTACTTTGGTGGCAAAAACTTGACATAATCGTTTTGTTTATCAGTCTGTCACGTTGCTGTTCAGGAACTTTGGTCTATTCTTTTTTTTTACAACGTTGCTTCAGTTCATTGACGTTTGCAGTGATTCGTTTTTGCACAAGTTCATAGTCGACGCAATAACGTCATCGTGCCCAAGTCCACTGACTGTAAAACAAGCCCAAATCATAACCCATCTCCCACTGCGCTTCACAGGTGGTATGAAATATTTGTGCTGATATCCTGTCTTTAGTTCTTACCAAACATGATGCTGTGTATTATGGCAAACCACTGGTCGTGAGGGAAAAAAATGAGTGTTCTGTGACTGGTTCAAGTGGTTGCTGGAGGTTGATGGCAATTGCTGGGATAATGACTTTTAAAGCCCCAGTCACACAGGACTGGTCAGTAATCCCCTGGTGTCGACCTGGAAAAATGTGTATTTGCCAACCACTTGGTAAAAATCGCTTTGTGATTGCTTGAGTCACTAGCATATTATTGCGGATGTAGTTTGAATAGAAGTGATGGGCTCGCCTACAAACAGTGGTTTACTACTAGTCAGCAAGTAGTTAGTGACTACAGGCAACCGTGGCAATATCCTAGCAACCAAATTAATCACTAGGAGGATTTTGATGCAGCACCTTCTTTGCATGTGATTTCACCCAGTGAGAGCCAGCAAGTAGGAACCACTACTAACCAGTTGTGACAGACAACTCTTGAGCAATGTGCGCATGACACGAGCGTTCAAGGGTCTGACCTTGGAGTGAATTTGCGGGATCGTCCACTCCTGGGAAGATTGTGGCATTGTGTTAACAGACCAGAGAACTGCCAAAACATCTGCTTTCATGGAGTTGCTCACGCTTGTTGATGATCAGTTAATCGGTGACGGTAGTGAGGTAGAAAGATGGTTTTGGTGGATACCTGAACAGAGCAAAAGGGAGAATGAATATGAATAATTTTTCACAAGGTCAAGAGAAATATGAGTGCAGATTTACTCTAATATGTCTCTTTGTGTGGATGATGAGTAAATAGTTTGTTGTCCAACTGTGTCTGGTACACAGAAAATTGTGAATCACCGACTAAGATTGAGAGGAACATAAACAAAAGGCAGAAAATCACATCGACTTCTATCTCTGGATATCTGACAGCATCAGAAGCGCAGTAGTTTGTGCCTCTGCAACCTTACTTGTAGGTGCAGTTGATTTTGGTCAGCCTAGAAACACGTCTACATCACACCCACTTCCACAGACATATACCAAAGTGCCCACACAGTGCGAGCCGAGTCTAATGGATAACTGTGGAAGCAGAGAGGAAGCGCTGTCTGGGATTGTTTTAGTTGTCTGACTCAAACAAATGTTAAAATCTGTAGAACAGTGTTGTCTGTGTGTACTAACATACACTACATTAGTTATATAAGCATTATAAGCAGTTTTCCATATTTACTCAGTTGCTGTTTTCCTTCGGATTAATTCAGTCACACGCTGGCCATAAAATGTTGAAGTATAAATAACAAAGAAGTATTTCTGTAAAAACATCTTATGTAAACGCAACTATTTTTGGAAGCCCTCAGTCCTGCACAGTGTTTTCAGAGCTTCACCTGCCCCGTGCTGTCATAGTTCACAAAGACTTTCCCTGATGCTTGCTGTTTGAAGTTAGAGGACCAAAGAGCCCCAGATGATTCTGTGGAAAAAGACCTTTAAAAGGAGTCTGTGCGAGCAGCCGCAGCACCTCACACACATCTCAGCCTCCATCATCTCACTCACACAGATGATTAGGTGTGCGGAGACCAGAACTGATGTCGACCTGCAGTGATTGAATCATAAAGTGACCCAAATGAAAAAATTGATTGGCCTCACAATCATGATGTGTGTGAAATGAGCGGCCTAAAGTCTCTGACACTGATCTATTAGGATTCCTCTCAAGCTCACTGGTGATTCACCGACACATTCTTCTGACAGCTGCCTCATGGGGATGACATTCACACTCAGTGTGTGGATCACAGTGGACAGATCTGATTGGCTCACGTGAGTGGATGTACGAGTGGGATCATATTAGAAATAGACATTGGGGGTAAAACAGTGGACTTGGAATTAGAATCATCTTCGCTTTGCTTTTCAGTACAAAACAGTGATTTATTTTTCTTTTTTGAATATTGTATTCCTAATAAGAAATGTAAGGCTTTGTGGCGTTATCGCAGCCTTGGAGTCTAACAAGCTCATCAGTCCCCTATTTCTGCACATGTGCAAAACAATCTCAAGCATTTCTGCACTGATTTATATTCATGTATGATGTCTCTTTTCCGTGTCGGAATCTGACATTATTTCATTGCATTAATATGAGTTGCATGAGTCAAATTTACAAATATGGTGAAAAAAAATATATATATACATCTGAGCAAAAATGTTACCAAGAATATCCACCCGTTAGCTACTGTATATCTCAGCTGCCACTAGACAAATGGCAAGGCACCTGTCCATGACAGGTTAACACAAAGACGCAGGCACATTTAGATCAACAGTGAACCTACAATCTTTGGACTGTGGAAAGAAAGCTGGAGCAGAGTGAGCACAGGCTCGAAATCAAACCCTTCCTGCTGTTGAGAGACGGTGCTAACCGCTGCCCTAATGAGAGTATCTTTTGTAACCAATTATATTATTATTCATTAAATAAACAAATTAAACAACCTTACAGGCCCTTCAAAGTTGTGGGGACTCACTGCACAGAGTGTGTGACATCTGCAGCCTTCCAAGAGCCAGACTGCACTCCTCTTTGATCTGGCTTCATTATGCAGCATGAGACTGACCTATCATGAAAGCTGAGACGTGCTGTGTTCAAGGCTCGCAAATTGTAAACACAGAAGTGTCATCAGACAGCTGGTTGAGGGGGGAAAATGCAAATTAGTGCCCTCTGTTTTTAAATTTTTTTTTTTTAATGACAGAATGCAACTGTATTACTACTGCTATAGTGGTTACAAACACTTTGCTGCCCACTATAGGACCAAATGATGCTTCTATTTTGCATCTCCTCAATGACAGTTTTCCCTGGAAGCATTCATACTTTTCTGTCAGTGCTTCCCATGCCCCTTCCTCACTAATCCCTAGCATTCGTTAACCCCGTTCCTTAGTTTATCCATTTTTCCATTCAAAGTTTAGGTTTTATATGACAAAGATATTGCGTGATAAAGTGCACAATTAGAGACACAGTTATTCCCTTTCCATGTTCAGATGAACTATTTCAAAGTCTAGAATACTATAAATGAATATTAACTGCAGCATATCCTGGAGTTTAAGTGGAAATTTTTACATTACACCGTAATGTATGCACTCCTTGCTTGCAACCGCAATCTTGAGATTGAAAAACTGCAGTACTTCAAGATAAAGAATATAAAAAGGTCCCTAATAACGGAGCGATTCTTTTACAAAGGCACATAGTTAAAACTCTGCACTAATACTGCCCCATCAAAGTCAAAATTAGCTCAGCTTAAGAATTTTAACAGCTCGTATTTCTGCACAAATTTTTCAATTTTATCTTCAAATTTTAGCTGTCATCTAAAGCTCACATAAACCCATGACCCCATGCTCACCTTTCACAGTAAAGCTACAGATTCCCTCAGGGCTTTATCTTGACTAATTCATTCTTCTTATCTGTAACACCCAATCTGAATGTGAGCCATTTTACTGCACGTCACTGGAAGAAAGAGCACTGTGCAAGAGTCAGACTGGGTATAGCACTGGTCACCTTCAAATGACAAGCCTCATCGGTCTGCAGCTCTCCCGGATATTGTAGCGGTAGTCTTGTATATTAACTCATCTCTTTTCCTCTCCAGTGTCTTTCCTCTTGTAACCTTTTATTCTTTGCCACTCTGTCCTTGATCCTGCCCATTCTCAGACTGATCCTAATGTCCTCTCCTTCTCTTTGCCCAATTTTCACTCATTCATTCATTCCCTATCACAGTGCATCTGTTGTACTGTGTGTTGCTGCAGGACTTTCTGGCTGATGTAATTTATGCTATCTCCAATGCTAGCGTGAGAAGGAGCATCCTAAAGCCAAATGCTCTTCATGCAGAGTGCTCCTGTGGGAGGCTGTGAGCCAGCACTGACTGCGCTGCTCCCCTCCTCCCCCTTTAGGATCCCTCTACACACAATGCAATAACCATACACATAAAAACAATGGGCATTCTCTGCAGCCGTACAGGATAGTTAACGATACTAAACTTAGTCACCGTCACTATTAGTTCTGTGGTCATTCGTCACACAAAATTCCAGTGATGATCCAGAATTCATTGCTCTGTGCAGATGGGAAAGAGGTTTGCTTACATCTCATGGAATCCATCAGGAGTCTATAGGCTGTTAGCGGCAGAAAGCACGTCACACTAGTTTTTGGAGTAGGAAACGATTTGGTGTTAACAGAATATGTTTATGTGTGGTTGCAGGACTGTAATCCATTTCTATGACAACAGAGAAGGCTTTGGCTGGGGAAATGAAGACTGCGATGGAGGGTGACGCCAGGAGAACCAATCAGGTGGGAGCACAGCTGTAGATCATTTTATTCAGGCCTCTCAATCACTCAGGGGCCTTCCGGCTTTCTAGTTGATATGCAAGGCAGTGAGCCCATCCTGCCTGTGCCACTAACTTAACATCTTAGAGCAGCAGCTCACACTACATGAATTTGATTACTGCCTCCTATGATCAAATAGTTTAACTTTAAGTCATTTTAAGGCAACTACATAGTCCTCAAAATTCAAATACTTAAATCAAAGACAAAAAAAACATTTTATGCTCACTGAGAGGAAGGATTTCTCCCTCTCCCAGGTTCCAGAGGACCAGGGGGAAATGGATGATAACTCAGAGAAGACCCCCAGCAAAGCCTCCAAATCCCCCCAGAAAAGCACCAAGCGGCCCAAGACTGTCCCTGTCAAAGTCACCCTACTGGATGGCTCTGACTATGAAACTGCAGTTGAGGTATGCTACTTAATTTTTATTAATGAGAAGCAAGTGTTAGATCAGTCCCAAGGAAATGACTGTCGACTATGAATTTTGAAAATGATTACAACTTGGGTGTTTTTCCTTATAATTCTGTCGGCAAGACACAATTACACAACAGTGTTTAAAATGAAACCAAACAGGTTCACCAAAGCTACACTGCAAGTAGATGTACATTTTTGGTTCAATCTTAAAATGTATTTCCATCTACTTGTTTTAATTGGCAGAAAAGAAAACTTAAGCAAAGAGACCATCAATTTAAAAAGAAGTTTAAATGTGGGAAAAGTCCTTCTTTGCTTGCCTTTGGTTGGTGTATCAGTAAAGGCCAAACAATATTTTAATAATGAACAAACACAGTGGAAAAATCAAGATGCACATGACGCATCTCACAAATGGTTTTCAGGCTTTCCTTTATGGAGGAGATAAACTAAATGCATCAGATCTGTAGGAAGAGATAAAGAGACTGTGACTGAGTTACCTGATGTTGATCTTGCTTTAATATATAATGTACATGAATACTCAGTCTGCCTTCAAATGAAATGGCTCACATATTTTGGCTAACCTGTTGTTGACTTTTAATAAAGAGATTTCTCATACTTTGTACTTAATAGAAGTGGCCTCGCTGTACTAGAATCTATCATACGCTTGTTACTTCATATCTGCCATTTTTTGCTTATTGGTGATAATCACAAATGAAGACGCCCCCACCCTCCGTGACTTTCTGTTTTCCTAAGTCAGGAGCAATTTTGCGATCCTAATTATTTGACAGTCTATTTATTGCTAAGTATGACCTTGTCGTAGAAACACTGCAGCGCTCAGAGGTATTATTTGATAGGTACAAAGTTATTATAGCCAATAAATGATAAACTCATCTTTTTAAAGCTGCTTTCACCTTCACACCAAAAGGCACAGCTTCCTTCCCAAACTCTTAGGTATTTTTTTCCACCAGTAACAATTCTTTGAATGTGCAGAAAACTAATCAGAAAAATGTTACTTCAAAAGGTTTTTTTTTTTTCAGTGCTGTTAACACACAGTGTGGCTGTTTCTCCGTGCTTGAAAACACACATGCTTGTGTGATTTTGCTGTGCAGTGTGTTTTCTTTAAAGGCATTTTAGAAAGCTAGTGTACATCTCTGCTATTTGAAAGGAGCTCTTGACTCAGCACACCACACTATGGTACACCCCCATAGGATTTAGCCTCCCTTGGTAATACGTGCTACTGAGTCAGGAAATGCAGCGCTGTTGCTATTCTTGCTGAGGGAAGGAGGAGACGGATGGATGGAGGCGAGACAAGCGCTGCATTGTGGCTACCATAAATCGTGACTCTGTAGCCTTATGTGTTTGTAAACAGATGAGGCTAACTCGGTGAATATATTTGAATTTCACAGTAGCCCACTTGCACGTCATGATTAAGTGCTGCAGAAAATTAATCTGCTCCTTGACTAAACTGACTTCTGAGGGGTGTCGGTGTTTTACACCAGCGGGAGACCCTGGGCAGGACTCACAAAGCTGTTTGGACCCCCATTGGCACCTGCTGTTGATGGAGTGTGTTGCGGCTGGGAATGACGTTGCTGGCGCCCTCAGTCATGTCAACTATATTCCGTTTAAGGCTTACTGCCTCCCACCTGACCCCACATATTTTACTTAGGAGAGCCGATAAGCAGAGAAATCTGTCAGAAATCCTGGCTGGTGTGTCACACACACATAGATTTTCCTCCAGCTTAACCCCTCCATCTTTACACACACACACACACACACACACACACACACAAACACACACACTTCTATAGGTTATTT
>VUQJ01024141.1:1531-14813 GCA_015108635.1 Andinoacara biseriatus
TGTGAACAGGTACCGATCCAGTTTCTGGAACTCCTGGTCCAGCAGCGTGAAGGCTGTTTGGATCATTGTCATGGCCTGATCTCGTACTGCACTGAAATCTCTGTGCACCAACGCCTGCAGCAGAAAATGCACCGTTATCTGTGTGTGTGTGTGTGTGTGTGTGTGTTAACCAGAGTTTCACCGCAGCCCTCCGACAATCTGATCTGCACGACATTTGAAATGAGTGAATGTGGATGGTTGTGCGTTACGTTCACACCTGTGGAGCTGCTGTCGTGTTCTTGGGCCGGATGGACGGAGGCGGCTCGCTCAGCTCGTAGCGGACGTTGGGAATCTTTGTGGGAGTGAAGCTGTTAACGGACAAACCCAGAACGAAACCGGCGTTTTAAAACCGAGAGACGAGACTGAAACAGAGCGTGACGAGAGGCTGAAACGCCCCACACACACACACACACACACACACACACACACAGAAACACAGCCGGTGTGCGCAGACAGCAGCTGCTGACCTGTGGCTGATGCCCTGGAGACCAAACTCTGACAGGATCTCCTTCATCACTGTGGAGACAAAGTTTTTCACTCTTCTGACAAACAAAGTTCATCTGTGGCTTCACGTTAGCGCGCGGCTGTAAACGGCTTTTTAACGAGAGCTATAAAACTCGGTCATGCACGCTCCTCTTTGTTGTATAAAGACCTTTAAACGTTTGAGAACAAAAGTGCTGTAAAGCTGATATTTGTCTTCAGCTTGATCGGAGTCCATCGGTGGTAAATTAAAGGGATAAAATAAAGTTTAGAAAAAACACATCTGCAGCTCTGAGTGATCTCAGGAGCATCGTGAGATCATTATTTGTGAAATAGAGGAAGCCTGGAAATGGTGTTCTGTCCAAACCCAGAAAAAAAGAAGGTCCTTTTTCAGGAAGGTGACCGAGAACCCAAAGGTCACACTAATAAGGACCCAGAGGTTCTGTACAGAGACAGATGCAGCTACCAGAAGAAGAACAGCTTCAGCAGCTCTGCTTCAATCAGCCTTTATTGTAAGGTGGTTGGATGAGAGCTGCTACACAGTTAAGCGGATAAATTAGCCCACCTGGAGTTTTCCGAATGACTTTTAGAGGACCCCAAATTTTCAGGTCTTTTGAGAAGAACTGAACCTTCCATATACCGTGTCAGGAAAAACTAAAACCCCGCACACCTACAGGTGAGTACTCGGGTCACATTTAGCAACAGGTTTTGATCTCTCCTCTAGCACCACCCTGCGGACAAACATGACACTGTGGCTCCCTGAGCTCAGAATCATCAGTCAAATGTACCTGGTTGCCTCTCTGAGGGGTTAATGAGCTTCATCACCTTCAGGTCATTGAAATTCTGCTCTTCGTTCTTGCCTCCAAACACATACAGCTGCCAGTCGCAAAAAGAAAGTTTTATTTAGTGTCACATCACAATAATAATGAACTCTATAAAAATAATAATAATAATTCTTGCTGACATGGCTGTGAAGGATGAAGGCGGCGTGTCCGTGTCGCCGGGCCGGAGGAATCCCCACGTACAGCGGCACCTTCCACTTCATCTTCGCTGCAGAAACACAGAATATAACTCCTCCTCCTCCTCCTCTATACTTACACTGAGACCCAGTTTTTATGTTTCAGTGGTTCTGCAGAATCTCACTCACCGATGCTGAGTTTGTAGATTTCACTGGATGACGTCGCTGTGCCGTCCTTGTTGGTGCTTCGGCCCCCAAACAGGTAGATGTCCTACGTGAGGTTTTTTCCAAAAAAAAAACAACAAACAAACAAACAAACACTGTATTCACAGGTCAAGGTGGTTAATTTTATTACAACTTAATGTACAAACAGAATCACTGCAGTGTTCTGTTTTTCAAATCATACATTTATACCTTTTAGATATTGATTTGTTTCTCTCTGTGATTTAAAATAATAATAATTACTTGTTTTCATACTATTTTATTTTCATCGAGCTTTAAGGAGCTCTATGTGCGTCTGTTTCTCAGTGTTTTTATAATAAATACATTTTTGTGGCACCGCCCTCTAGTGGTTAGAGTAGTTATAACAGGAAGGCTGGTAACCTCACAACTCACTACAAGCCTTTTCCTTTGCCTTTGCCACCTCTCTCTAATTATTATTTTTAATATTAAGGTGGAAGGCTTGGTTTGGACTGCCGCTCAGATAAACTGCAGAAAATAAATTGGATGGATAAAAATATTATTATTAATTTTATACTTCTATAAAGCACATCATACATAGAATTGTGCTTATCCTTGTCAGGGTCATAATAATATATCTAAATATCATTTTTCTTATTTCTGTGTGTCTGTGCGTGCGTGCGTGTGTGTGTGTGTGTGTGTGTACCTTATCGTGGTGTGCAGTCAGTGTTTGTCTGCTGCAGGCTGCAGGTGACTCTCCTTTCACCTCCAGTTTCTGCCACTGCAGGTTCTCTTGAAACCAGAGGGAACACAAAGGTCAGAGGTCAGAGGTTAATTATGATTCCCTGGAAATCAGAGGTCATAAGAGTCCTGCATTAGGATCAGCTGGTTTGTTTGCTGTTGATTAAAACATGAATGTTTTATGAATTAAATGTTCTGTTAAAGTTCGTGTTTTAATGGATTTAATGTTGCAACTTTGCAATATAACTTTATAACAGCAACTTTGACACATTAAACTTTGTTTCTCTCACTTTTTTGTAAGTAGACGAACTAAGTTTTGCAAGTTTGAGTGTTTCTTTGCGTGCAGGTAATTTTAAAGCAACGGATCCAAAACCACATCAATATTTAAAGGATTTCTTGGATCATCTCCACCAAGTCTCATTGATATGAAGCCTGGGTCGTCTTACCTGTGCTGAGAACAAACAGATCTTTACAGAAATCTCCTCCGGCTCCAAAACCTCCAAACATGAACAGCTGATCTCCAACCAAAGTGCAACTCTGACCCCATCTACACACAAAACAACACATTAGTTACATTAAATTAGTAACACAAGGTTTCATATAGTAAAACGTTTGATTTTCAGTATCTCAGTTCGGGTTCCTGCGTGTGGTGTTGGCTCGTCTCAGTCTCCAGTTAGTTACTTCCTGTTTTATTTTGGTGAGTTCATATTTCCTGTGCTTTGCTCTTAGCTGTGCAGGGCTGTGAAAAAGTTCCCAAGTAATGGAAAAATTTGTGTTTATGTGGGTTATCTTTGATCTGAAACATGTAAATGTGACAAATATGCAAAAATAAATCTGGAACTACTTTTTCACAGCGCTGTCACCCTCATGCAGAGTCTCCAAAATCAGTTTTGGACTTTAATGAGCCAAATAAACGTCTCCCGTTTGGTTTCTGCTCCTGCGTCCTGTGTTTGGTCCTCGTGTTACTCCAAACTGTGGCATGTGATGCGAAACATTAAGCTGTGATTGTGAAGGTTGAAGATCGACTCTCACAGGGCGGGAGGCGGAGATCCGCTCGTTCTGACCGGCGTCCAGGTGAGAGACACTGAAACGGCAGAGAGGACATCGAAATCTGACGCTGATGATTAATTTTTATTAAAAAAAAAAGAAAAAAGAAAATAAATATACGTGTGTTTTTGTTTGTGTGTCATTTTGTGTGTAAATATTTCACATCGGTTTTCCTTTTAAGTTGACTTTAAAATGGGTTTTAGATTTAAATAAAGTATTTTTGATAACGCATAAAGAAAATGAGTTAGTTAGAAATATCCTGCAGTATAATTTTAGTTATTGTATCCAGATCAGCTCCTGTTATGATGACCTGCTCCTGCAGTAATGTTTGTGTATTCAGAGTGAAGCCATGCTGCCCACAAACTTCTTAAAGTAAGTTCAAACATGATTTGTAACCTGTGTTGAACACTATGAGGTCGTCGGTTGGATTCCCCGCCACAGCGCCTCCGTACACGTAGATGTTGTCGCCCACGGCGGCAGCGCAGTGTCGCAGGCCCCTGAGGGCCACGCCCCCGACCGCCAAGCACTCCCAGGTCAGAGTCACTGTCAGGACATGGAGACGGTATTGAGTGGGGGCTTCACTGTGGGCGACACAGCCCACTGGTTTCGATTCTTGGATTCTGCTAAAGTAGCTTTGCATCATCCATAACTCAAAATAATCCTTAATAATTTTAGTTTATCTCCCTTGATGCCAACTTTCGTCTGATAGGCTGTCCTTCCCAAAACAGGTGTGAACAGCAGGTGGGTGGAGCTTCTGTGTCTGAGATGCCCATATTAGGCATATGCACTCTCTGTTACATCATAGAGAGCCAAGAGTAGAAAAAAAAGTGTCTGAGTTTCAGGCTCATTACTTGTACATACAGGAAGCTCATTATTTAAAACTTTGGTCACGTTTTATATAAACAGGAAACAGAAAAGGCGGAGCAGACTCACCGATATCAAAGCTGCAGACTCCTGGGAGGCACTCAGTGGCGTCAGGGCTGGATGCTCCTCCAAACAGATACAGCCTCCCTTTCACAACACTGACAAGGAAACACAACTCGGAAACAGGCTGCGGTGTGTTACACGGCTGATCGAGGAGAGCAAAAACTGTAATGTGATTATTTTGGTCAGTATTTGTAATCTTGAATATTTAAAATAATTATTAACTTAACATAATGTATCATATATTTTGTTCATTATCATGCCGATGGCACCATGCTGACATTTAACATCATACACACAGCACCAGTTACAGTAACTACAAATGAGACCAAATTAAGGCTGCAGAGACAAATATGCTAAATGTGCAAAATATTTATGTAACATTAGAAAAATGTCTATGCATTTTAAAATGTTTTAAACCAGTAATTAAAATGAGTCGGTGCTGTAACTTTACCACAGAGTGTGTCCTTCTCTGGCTGAGGGGACGTCTCCACTCTGAGGAATCTCCTCCCAGGTCACATCATCAGGACTCACTATGAACAGCAAAACATCAGAGTTCAAAACTTCATCTGAATCCAGAGACAGTTATTAATAACTCATAAAACGTGCTGTGAGGGTGCTTTCAGTCTCACTGTGTGTGTGTGTGTGTGTGTGTGTGTGTGTGTGTGTGTCTTCTGTGTTGAGTGCATTGGTTCAATCAATAAAACTGGCCTTGACATCATGCATGGAAATACTGATAATTTTATTCTAATGTGATGATTATTTTAAAATATTGTCTTTTTTGCAAAATAATTTTTTTTCTTTCTATTTATTTATTTAGCTTTTTAGTTTTTTTATCATTATGGCACAATTTAAACAAAGTTTGGCTTTTATTCATGATTTCTGTGTGTGTGAACTTAAAACTGAGTTTGATAAATAGCATTTCTTAAAACAGTTAACAAACATTTTAAATTCTGAATTATTAGCATTCATAAATATTGCCTAATTCCACCAGCAGAACTCCAAAACTCCACAAGGGGCTTTAAATATTTTCTGCACGAGACAAAGTCCGGTGAGGACCACAGCTGTGCTGCACCTGTTAGCATGTAGAAGTCATTGAAGTAAACCAGCCTGTCGTCCTGAAGCAATGAGAAAAGGCTGATGAGTCACAGAGACGCTTCGCTCAGGAAAACAAACGCTGGCCTCACCTCCTGATCGATGCTGCAGGCGCCTCCGAAAAGAAAGGCGACGTCTCCTGCAACGGCTAAAGCGTGGCCGTGTCTGTGGATTCAAAGACACACACAAACACACACACACACACTAACATCACAGAGAAACTTTATTTTGAGAGCAGATCTCAACGTTTAAAGGAGCTTCAGGAGCAACTTCAAAGTACTGTAAAAGTATTATTTCAAAATCGGCCACATTAAAGATTTAAAAACACATTTGTGTGTAGCTGGTGCTGCTGCAGAGAAACACACACCGAGATCAACACCAGCAGCTGAATAACCCGCAGAAACCAACAAGGATGCATTTACTGCTCATTTATTCAGCTCTTCAACAACATGCAGCTTCTTTCAGGATGTTCATAGTCTGACTTTGGAGACGCTCTTTACATAAAAATGAACGTGGCATCACCCTCTGCTTTGTTCAGTCCCATCCTGAAGCCTCTCGGGGCACATGTTCAAGAGTGTTCTCCCAGCAGGACAGGAGCTCATCACCAGGATCAGGACCGCATCCCTGGATCATTAACTTCCTGTTGTCACTGAGGCTGATTCTTCATTAACAGCGTCACTTTGGCAGACACGGGGAGAACATGCAAACTCCACACAGAGGTTTGCCTGTTCTCCCAATTACAGAAATGAAAACTGACCTCTGGTGGCCCACCTGCAGTACCTGCATGACCCACCAGAGTCCGCTCGAGCGTGAGTAACGTATGACCGTGAGGGTCCGTGTTGACGTCCACGAGCTCAACTGTTTTTGTGACTCGTCCGCAGAGACTTTGCATTACAGCGCACCAACTATGCAGCACCTGGCAGCAGACTTCAAACGGACATTATAAAGGTAAAAGGTAAAAGAGGAATTACTGCCCAGCTGTCGGGTCTCCGGACAGCCGAGAACCTGAGAACACCTCATGCTCATTGGCTAGCAACTCGTGATCGAGCTGATAAAATTATCACAAGTGTTTACAGAGGACACAGTAAAGGAACTGAGCGCTGTTTTCCCAAAGACAACCAGAGGCGTCGCCCCCTGCTGGCCATTAAAAAGAATGCAGGTTTAAGGGTCTCCTGCATTGGCTTCACTTTTTAGACCCAGAAGCAACATCTTTGAAACTGTCTTTGAACGTCTTTGAAACTTTACCGTGACCAAATTCCCGTCTCCTGACCTGCCTGTGATACTAACACACTGTTACAATGTGTCTCACATAATCATAGATAAGCATTTATGTAATAATCCTTCAACAGTGATGTCTGTGTAGGTTCTCAGACTTCCAGGTCATAGTGGTCTCTGAGGCTGAAAAAAGGGTGACTTTAAGAGCGGTGAAACATCTTCAAGAGACTAAAGGAAGTCCAATCGCCATTTTTTCAAGCTCCAGAGACTTCAGCAGTGGGTAGCTGTTTCTCTGGGGTCTATGTCCCACAGATTTCATCAGAAAATGACCTTCATGGTGATTTAGGTGGGAGGACTCACCGTGGACTTGGAGGTTCTCCCCTCCTCTCTTTCTCCAGCCAGTGTCCGCTGGCCAACGCCATCTTCACACCTGCTGTCCCTCCGTCTCTGTCTCACACACACAGTTTCACCATCATAGGAGAGACAGGTGTAACAAACGGCTAGTTTTCACTCAGTATCAGTATTCAAAAAGTTTATTTTCTTTTTACCTTTCAGTAAAATTGACTCAATCTATTACAATCTATTACAATGAGCGATAGCTGCTATTAGAGAAAAACACACCAAAGCTGTTTTTAATCACACAGGTTTTTGGTTTTTTTTTGGCTCATAAGGCCTGAAAAGTGACACAAAGTAGCAAAAGTTTTTACTCCTTTTTGAATAAATATCACCCAGTTTTCTTCATGTTTTCATTTTTAATACATTTTGATATTTCACTCTTCTCTATACCAGATTCTAGCAGGTGTGCACTTAATCTGTCCTCACTCAACACACTGTGCAAAATTCAACCCGTGATCGTGACCAAACCTTAAATTTTCATGCAGTTTCTCTGCAGGTGGAGCCGCAGCAGCAGAGTAATATCACAACGACACTTCCAAACACTGACAGCAGCAGGATCAAACTTACCTGTTGAGGTGTTTGTGTCTGCTTATTTTGTTGTTTTATTGATGCTGCATTGAGTCCACGGATGAGTCATCTCAGCTCCACAGGTGCTCTCAGCTTACAGGTAAGCTACACCTCCCTCTGCAGGTAGGCCGTTACCCAGCAACGCCTCCAAACACAGCCAATCCAGACAGGTCAGCATCTAACTACGTGAGGAAAAGGAGAACTTTGGTCACTCATTAATCTGCATGATGAAGACATAAAATCCAATTAAATTTGCTTTAATATTCTCTCTCATAATACCTTCTATTCACTGGATGATGCTCACTTATTATATTTAACAAGTCTTAATTTACTCAGTAAATTTTTGGTAGTCCTTTTGATGATGATACTATCACGATAATCATGATAACAATGATAATACCAGTAATAATAACCAGTTTTTCTATTGCTTTGAGGACGTTCAGATTTGATGCAGTCCCTTCAGGCTGCAGTGACTCCTAACCAAGCACAGCATTAAATGATAAATGTGTATTTATATGAGCGTCATCCGCTGCAGTGCTGACTGTGACCCAGAGATTGGAGCGCTCGGGCTGCTAAAAATACATGAAAAGAAAACGCAGACGTGCAGTTAAAGGGATGAGCGACAGGGGGCGACAAACCCACAGAAAAGCAAAGACAGCAGGAGGAGGAGGAGGAGGAGAGCTGAAAGTGAAGGATGAAGAACTGAGAAACCCGCAGAAATAACGCGCACATTTTTAGCTGTAATCGCCTTTCTGTTATCTGTCATTGATAATAAAGATGCAGTCCTGAATTTTTAGGGTTTACTTGCTGTATATGTTCAAATGTCCGTGTAGGTTCTCAGTCATCCACAGCGCTCTCTGGAGCTTCAGAAAAGGCAACTGGACTTCTCTAAGTTTCTTAATGACCTTTCACCTCTCAGCCAAAAGCTTTGTGGTGACCCACGCCTTCTTCCACACCTTGGCGCCCACTCCTGTGGTTTGGTGCGTCGATGTGGCTCATGTCGTTTGAATTATGTGTACTTTACTAAATTTGATCAAACACACTGTCAGGACGATCACTCAGGCTGAATTTGGTGAAAGTTAAGAAGGTTTCACAACTTTGATCATTTCAGTGTTTCAGGCATTCTGTGGCCTGTGAGCGCAAACCCAGCAAAGCATCACAGAGTGAACAATATGCCAACGTGAATGCTGCATGCTTCAGAAGAACTGCAGAACTGGCAGGCCCGCTGCTGGTGGCCTGTTTTCTTCACAGACCAGAGCAGGTCCGTGCTGAGCACGTGTGACAGACGTCACCGAGTCTGGAGTCACTTTGACTCGGACCAGAGCAGGTGAATTGGACTCACTCTGGTTTCCTGCTTCCTAACCGGACAGATTAATATCTATGAATGATATCAATGAAGTTGAACTGACTTTCTGTAAATAGTTTAATGAGTTATTAATTTTTTGGATGGCAAAGGTACTCAGTATTTGGATGTGGCTTCAATTTAAAAGGTCTGAAGAGAAAACTGCAGGGCCTTTAAATCCTCCACAGACAAAGATTCAGGATCCTGCTGACTTGAAAACAGATCAAATGCTTTATATGTGTGTTTTTCCCTGACAGATACTGAGTCACCTGCATTTATCTCTGAATGAGGAGTCTATAAATATGTGTTCTTTCAAATGTAACCATGGAAATATCATTTGCTTTTAGCTGGTGGATGCTCTGAGATACTCATGTCCCCCTCAGTGCACCAGCTGCTGCAGGCAAACAGACCCAGTGAGAAAATCTTTGACTTCATCTCTGCTGACACTGTTTCACATCTGATTTCTTTATTCGAGCACGATCACAGCTCATCGCTGCCTCTGAGGCTCTTCACGTCCATGTGCATCATTCCTGAGATCTTTCTGTGGTCATTGGTAAATTACGGCACTAAAAAAGTGTAACCATGGATATCCTTTATGTGTGGAGACAGAATGAAGCTTCCAAAATAAGAAGGTGATCACTTTAAATGGTCTGCATGTGCGATGCTCTCCTGATTGATGATGTCAGTCGGCCGGTCACGTTTCTCACCGTCACCACTCTTTTTTTTGTCATGTTTTATTCATGCAGACAGTAACACACACACACGCATAACGACCACAGCCACCGACACGTGATTTTCCCGTCAATTCACCTCGGTCTGCCACCGTCAAATCGACCGGGGTCCGTGCCTGGTTTTCAAAATAATAAACACATGTTCGGCCAATGTCTCCATGCTGGTCTTGAGACTGATGAAAAACCTGCTGATTTGAATAAATTACGTGTTTAAATGTTTTATCAACAAAAGATGCGGAATAAAAACACTTTCCCTGATTTTTTTCATACGTCCCTCTTCTAAACACTTTTATTGTGAAAGGATCATCTCAGTTCCTTATGTAAGACTTTTTGTCCAACTTGACAAAACAAAGAAGGCGCCGATCCGCGGGGGTCCAGGCCAAAGAGACGCTCTCACGGCCCCCCGTTCAGTCGCTTTCTTCATGGTTTGTAAATCAAAGTCACCCACGGGTTCTGTTCTGGTCCCGTCAGGCTCAGAGAGGCTCTGAAAAAAACAAAAAACTATCTTGGACCGAACTGATCATCTGTCAAGTTCAGTTTATCAGTCAGGAAGTAAAGTTAGGCTTTCAAAATAAAAGAAAATGGTGCTCCTTTCATATGTTGGTCAAATGTGGCGTCTGGGTTTCTTTATTTAGCTTAAAAAATATTAATCTGAACATAAATAATATAAATAATGCATATTAAAATGTAATAGTTAATACTGGCAATCCAGCAGCAGCACTGGTTAAAAAACAATGTGTGAAAACAAAATGTGTTAGATACCAAGTTAATTTATATGGAATAAAATTATGATTATTTTTGTATACAGTATTTGATAATGTCCCCTTTAATAGTTGAATTATGCCTTTTTTTTATTTTTGATCTATTGCCGATATTTTTTTTCTTCTTCTTTCAGATCACTTTGTATTTTTTTATAAAACACTTATTGAGTTTTTGTTTACATGTGTGGGTCTTTGCCTTTGCTTGCAGGTGAATATATTCGAAGTTCCTTGTGTTCAGGTTTCAGTCAATTACGTTAAACTGGCTACGTGAGCTTTTATATACAGTCTGAATGAGTTTGGAGCTTTTGTTGTGAAAAGAACCCAAGCCGGAAGTGGTCTCCGTGCTGAGGGTGTTTTGAGGTTCCAGCGAGCCGCAGCGGATTGTCGGTGCCGAAACGGACGGTGGAGCCAGCGAGAGAGACTGTGGATATTACCGGTTACCGTTTCTCTCGTCGTTATCCTCCGGTAGCTCGTTTTCAGCTTCTTCTCGGGGGCTCATTAAGGAGACACCCTGGAAGCGCCCGGAGAACCGCGGATATCCACGCGGCACGGATGCTTCGTGACCCGCGGCAGGTGCGAAGAGACGTCGGGGGAGCCGGCGGCAACCACCGGCCGAGTGCTGCTGGTCAAGAAGATCATCATGAAGGACGGAGCAGGGGTGGGTGCACGACCCGCCATGTTACTCTTATTTTATTGCTCGTTTGTAAACGCGTAGCTCTGTTTATCCAGCAGGTGTTTTTATATATTGATAATCAGTATTTATAAATACTGTGCGATGTATATTCAGTCCAGTTCACGCGCCATAATAACACTGAGTTCTTCGTGGGTAAATAAATAATTAAAGGGCTGCATGTGTGTGTGACATAACAGGGAATTAAAACACATGACGTAAGGTTGGTTTATAAAATCAGCGCAGCGTTAAAAAGCAGATATTTTTAGTTATTTTCTAAGCAAAATGCCCACAAAACGTGATTTGCTGCTTAAATCTTTTCTACTTTATTTGCTGTTGAAGTGATTAAGATCATATAAAACTCGGATGTGTTCAGGTGGAAAAGGCAAAGAAAAAAGAGCTTGATCAGAGCTGGCTGATACTGCTGTTATTTTATAATAATAATGATGATGATGATGATGATGATGATGATAATAATAATAGCTGAGGCAGAGCAGGTCTGGTCCAAAATGGCTGGAGGTGAGTGCGCAGTAACGCAGAGAGGACGGAGCAGGTTTAATGTGGCGCACAGACGGCTGCAGCTTAGTGGATGCTGATGTGGTCGGGACTGATCCATCAGCTGTTACATAACAGCTCCCTGCGTGAAATCCACCCGGGGAGGGCGCACACTGAAGACTCACTGCTCAGCAGCCTCAGCATCCATTTTAACTTCCCTCATGAAGAGGAGTCAGACATTTACAGACGCTGAACACCACCAACACCACCACCACCACCCGCTGCGGCTCAGTGCTTCCTAAAATGTCAGGAAAACTGAAAGTAAACAAACAGAAGCAACCCTGATGCAAAATGTGGAATATTTTCTGATTCCAGCTTCAGCATTATTGGGATTTGCTGCTTGTCTCTTTCGGTGAAATTAATATCTTTTGGATTTCACAGAGAAACAAGAAATCTGTGATGAGAATGTTTAAGAAAATTATCAACAGAGTGATGAAAATAACCTTGAGTCCAAAACCCAAATACAGCCTCAAGCATGAGTAAGAAGACTAAATTCAGTAGTTTTGGGCTTAAATACACCACCTGTGATGGACAAAACTTTCACTATTTTCTGATATTTTACAGGCCTGTTTAATGGATGCAGGAGGCTCTCTACCTTAAAGGGATGCATCATTCCTGAAACCTCTGCCTCTACACAAGTTTAAAATTACAATTAATTTTTCACTGTGTACCTCAGGCAAACAAAGAGGGCTTGAATACATCATTATTTCCATTGTTTCCTGATATTTTTCAGTGGAAGGACTTAAGGACGTCTTCATTTAAGGGTGCTTAAAAAGACATTTTGCCATGAGAGAAAATTTGTTGTTGGTTCGTTTTGTTTTGTTTTGTTTTGTTTTTTTATTCCCATTTTATACCAGAGAGACACAAAGATGTCTTTATAATAAAACAATAACTGTTCAGACCCAGAAAGTCTGTATAAACTATGGCTGTCATAAAGGGAGGACAGAGGACCCAAATACATTACGAACAACCACAGAAGCAAAAGAACAATCCAGACTCTCTCACACACACACACACACACACACACACACACACTGGGGCCAATCAAAGGAAGGGGAAACACCCGGGTAACAGAAGACAGCTGAAATTAATAGATGATAATAAGACAGGGGAAGTGAAACTAAATACAAGACTCGAGAAAAGACCACCAAAATAAAACAGGAACAACTAACATGTTGTTTAAGATACGGGGAAACACAGGAGGCAGGATAAAACCCAAAGAATTTAATAGAAACTAACTCTAATCACAACAGCAAAAGGCAGCAAAACTAATAAAACCTGAAGACTAAACTGAAAATATAAGTATAAAAAAAAACCAACCAGAAAAAAGGGAATAAAACTCAAAAGAAACTCAAACACCATCAACACAACAATCCAAAAATTAATACAAAAACTTGAAATTCAGTCAGAAAATCCAGGCTACACGACAGTAAATCCAGTAAAACTCTCTTTCTAACTAGCAGTTGTTCCACCCGTTTACTGATATCCTTTAGTTTTATTTCGGGCGCACCTCCTGTGAAGTAAGAATAGCTGTGAACACACAGAACATAGTGATGACATTTGATAAAAGACGTATCATAA
>VUQJ01024141.1:14833-26864 GCA_015108635.1 Andinoacara biseriatus
TAAAAGACGTATCATAATGTGTAAGACTAAAATGTGATAAGATTAGTGAAGCTGTCAGGTTCACCCTGATGTAGGCAGTTTGGTAGTTTGGAGTTTCCATGTGCTCTTCAGTTATGAACAAGCTGTAACTGCCCGATAGCTTTTTAGTCTTTTTAGAAATATAAGTGATTGGTAGTTGGGTTGTTAAAGGTACAGTGTGTAAAATCTCACCACTAGATGTCAGTAGATTGCAGATTTTAGTCACCTGAATTCTGTTTTCTTACCCTTCCCACGTGTATAACCGTAGCTATGATGGCTGCCGTTCACCTGTAGTGAGTGTAGGTCTGCTGTTTAACTCCGCTGTCAGTATGTGTTGATTTATTCTGGAAGAGGCTGTAAAACTTTCCGAAACAGGTCGATGAGTGAGTGAAGCTCACTTCCGTCCACTGACAGCCATACTGAGGTGAGCTGTTGAGGACGTCACAAACTTTTCTGTCGGTCAGCGCTACTGTTAGCCTCTGTTAGCTGCTGTTAGCCAGCCTTAGTGAACACTGTTGGACAAAAAAACTGGCACCCACTCCCATGTATTTTTAATGGATTAATTATAAGTTTATGAGAACGCATCAGTTTGTTACAAGATGTAATTACACAATAATCAGCGTATATTGATTAGTACAAAATTCTTTTTTTTTCTATTAAATAACCTTTAAAGAATTACGTACTGTACCTTCTTTTACTTAATGTAGTCAACAGATGATGGTTTTAAAACTACACTTAATTTTTAATATAGCAAAAGGTGAAAGTACGTCGGTCCCTTTACAGAAACGTGGTTTCACAGTTTTACGCTTTACATGATTAATGCATGTCGATCTGACACTGCACATAAATGCAGGACAACAGCACATCTTTGCAGCTCATCTGAAGACACGTATTACAACCTTTCTCTGTAATCACAGCCCCACAGAGGTGGTTGAAGTGCGTAGTGTAATAATACAGCAATATGGAGTAAATGTGCTACAGCACATTTTAAGAGATCCTTGTGCAAGTAGAGCCTCAGATGGAGCTTTTTATCACTTTCACAGTGATGACAAAGTCCAGGGAAGTCCAGAGTTCTGGACTCAGTGTTAGATTCATGTTTAGTGTTTGAGCATACAGTTTCTGGTTTATATCAAAACTTTTGGAGGGGTCTAGCCAGCAGGTTATCACCCGGGGCTGTGCTGGACTGCAGTACTTTCTGAACTGTTACCACAGTTAGCAAGCAGGCCGGCTATTAGCATTAGCCCATTAAGCGCCGGCTGACCTCAGATGGTGACATTAAGCTTGTCTCTATTTCTGATTGTTGGTGGCATCAGGAGACTCTTCAGTCTGTGGGATAATGTCCTGAAAACGTGTATTGTGAGTGCACCGCTGTCTTTTTTTCCTTCGTTTTACCTGCAGCTCGAACCTCGGAGGATAGGATGAAGTGTTTCAGGTATTTGCTTTATCTGCTGGCGTCTTTAAAAATGTACAAACTTCCAGAGTCCTTGTAGACGCCAGCCGTCTCTGAGCAATGATCTGTGCACTTATGTTGAAGCTTTTCTCTGAAGGAATGGGGAGAAAGCCATAACATGATTTTTCTGGTGGCTGCGGGCCATAAAACCTATTGTTTGTAATTTTTTTTTAAAGATGATACAAAAGTTTGGTAAATATGCCCTAAAATAAGGTTGAAAAGCAAGTTGAACTACATGATTGGTCCTTTGGTTGGAGGGCAGAGGAAGGCGAGGTCAGTTCCACATGAACGTTTTTACAGCTGCAATTAATAATTTTTTAATGCTTGGTCATTTTTTTTTGCTAGGTTATTCAATTAACATATTAACTATTTTGTCTCTAAAATGTCAGAAAATAGTGCCCATCACAGTTTATCTTTGTCCATTGAAGTGTTTTATTTAGTTAATAATAGAATGAGAATCAGGTGAATCCCTCAAATACTTGAATAATGACTGAACCCTTTCCACCGCGGAGGTTCCTCTCAAAGCTCGACTGTTCTGAAGAAAAAGTCGAGCTATTGTCAGAGCCTCGGCAAATAACTGGCCATAACTGGAGAACGATGTAACTCAGGATGTTCAAATTCACGCCAGACTAGATCCATCAAACCTTTTTATGAGTTTTTTCTAAACTCACTCCAGCCAAGGGAAATTTTCCAAAGTGTCACTCATCATTTAACTTCTCAGTTTCAAAGAGGTTGTTGCTTAGCAGCATAATTTTCATCTGTTATAACCAAATGGACATCTTAAAACAGAAGAAGGCCAAATTATATTTAAAAGACTTAATTTAAAAGACGACATCCAACGGTTTCTGAAACTATGAACCGCCGTCGGTCTTTGATTGGTCCGCAGAGGAAGGCTCACCGTTCAGCAGCCCTTCAAGGCTAAATTTACAGATGTTATTCAGTGGAACCGAAAAAGACATTCGGGGGTAAATTTGCAACTAAAAATAGATCTCAAAGAAAGCTCCATTTCCTCCTGTTTGAGCAGCATTGTCCAGAATTCAGTTTTTGGAGGTTTCCAAGTTAAATTCAAAATTTTAGCTCGATTTTTTGATATCTCAGTCTGGCCTGGTTATGGAGACACACAGACTTACCTTATTTAAAAAAAAAAAAAAATCTCCATATTTTCCTCATGCTTAGAGCCCAAAATTGTTTAATTTGATCTCGTAGTTGTGTTGCAATTATTGACTGTGCTCGGCACCACATGTTGTAAGTCAAAGATTTCAATCAAATTCGTGCTTATGATGTTAAAACATTCATGTTTCCCACACAACTTGCCACATCAGTGGGCTGATCTGTGTCAAACTCTTTACGTACTGCTGTAATTACAGAAGCAGACAAGTTATTACCCACAGTTTAAAATTTCTTTGGCGTCTCACTTTTATGTTCATGCATTCAGTAAATTATTATCGTGTATTCAGTAAAGGGTCTCAAAGGCAGCCAAAAACTGAAACCTGTGAACGACTCTCTTTAATGTCGCTCCTGCTGATGTGAAAATTATTTGTACCAAAGAGCAGCCAAGAGCAGCTCATCATGTGTGTAAAATCTGTGCCAGTAAAAATGCTTTTAGTCAAACTAAAGATAGAAAATGCTCCAATTTGCCACCTAAATCCTGTGCATCTGTGTCAGTGGGCTGGTAATCATTTCATGTCGGGTGCTCCAGTTTTAATACTCGCTGTTTTAATCATCCAGAACTGTGTTAGGGAATGGGTTTAGAGTCCTCTTTAACTTGTCTGCCATAGAAAAGTGAGTATTTAACCCATGAAAGTCCACCTTTTGCCATTACATGTTGTTAATCACTTTATCCTTCCCACCGTGCTCATTTGTTACTTTGCTTAATGTTTGTGCAGCACTGAAATCCTTTACAGGATGAATCGGTTCCAAACAAGCATAAATTTTTGCCTCACACCAAGTCTGATTGGTGCTCACGCTGGGCCGAGCTTTAGCAGCCGTGATGATTTGCTTTCCACGCTTCGTGCCACGCAGTCCTGGCGAAGCGGGAAAAAAAATGGCAGCAGCTGGTACTGTGTTTGAGGAAGGATTGTAATGCTCTTATTTGTTTGCAGGAACGCAAAATCTTTGGTTCGTATGAGTGCGACGAAGATTCGTTTGTGTTCCAGTGGTTCCCCTTATTCTGGTGGCATTTGTTGTAATGGTGGCCTCAACCTGTGGTGATGGCTCACATAATTCGCTAAATAAGAGGGGTACCAGGTAGGTGGAGAAAAGATGACAAATGTAGGCCGCTGCCTCTCAGCGGCATGTTGCAACCTCATTAACTAGATACAGAATTAACTAGTAAAACCCAAACTTTGGAAGAAACCAGAATAATTTTCTCATCATGTGACGTTACAGCTCTGGAGCGCAAGAAGCAACAGAAACAGAAAGATTTTTTCATGGATTTGTAAAAATATTTTGCACATAAATTCTGACTTGGTGTGTAAATAATTTTGGTATCCACTCGAATTCTCAGATGTCAGACCCCAGGGGACAATTTTCCACAGTCCCAACTCTCAACTGCATTAGCATGTGATGATGTCATGTTGAGACAAAAAAAATGGTAGGTAACCAGATTTACAAAAACACAAAATAAGGACTTGGAAGGAAAGGACGCCATTAAAACCCGATGGATGATTTGGAAAGTGACCAGTTGGGATGAAATGGATCAAAACTTAAAGATTAAAGAGGGCTCCACTTGTTTAATGTCTCATTGCACAAGTACTGGATCTGCAGTAGGCAAAATCTGCTCATGAATTCCCTGAATTGGACTTGTTGTATACAAGCAGCCCAAGCTTGGATTTCCTGTGAAAGGTGGACGTAGCCGCCATGACCTTGCCCATGGGTTTGTGGAAGACCATTTGAAGTTGCCACTTTGGCATTTTTTGACCTTCACCATCTTAGTTTTGTGAAACCAAAAGTAACCAGATGTGGAGTAAATATCTTTCCAGAAAAGGGCGATTCACGGTAAACGGTAAATAAAAAAGAAAGAGAGAAAATGTAATATGGAAAAAGAAACTAAACTAAGGAATGCTGAACAAAATATTTTTAGTTTACCAAAGTTTTAGTAAAGCAAAAAAAAAAAACCAGAAGTCGGACCTTCGTTTAATTTATTTAAGACCTCAAACTAGTAACTGAGAGCAGCAGCCTGTCAGTGTTTCCTGAGGCCATAAATCAGTTGTGACATTTTCTAAAACATTTCGATACAATCAGACTTCTTTTGCAACCACAGGAGTCGCTCCCTGCTGGTCACTAGAAAGAATGCAGGTTAAGGCACTTAGAGCAGGGATGGCCAACTCCAGGCCTTCGGGGGGCCGGTGTCCTGCAGGTTTTAGATGTGTCCCTGATTCAACACACCTGAGTCACATACAGAAGTCATTAGCAGGACTCTGGAGAACTTGACTGCACACTGAGGAGGTGACTCAGGTGTGTTGGATCAGGGACACATCTAAAACCTGCAGGTCACCCGCCCCCCCGAGGCCTGGAGTTGCCCATCCCTGACTTAGAGGCTATGTCTATCTTTTATATACCAAAACAAGGATAACCTTAATGATGTCATCAAGGTTATTGAAAAATATCACTTGATACCCAGGAGAGTTAACCACGGTGGTGTGAAACTGATGGAGTTCCCCTTTAATTATTTTAAGTCCTGTTGAAATAAAACATTAAAATCAATTAGTGATGATATAATCCATGTTTGTGTTGTTTCTCTTTTGTTTCAGCTCCAGCAGGGTATCGGCAGGCCCAGCGTGTATCACGCCGTGGTGGTGATCTTCCTGGAGTTCTTCTCCTGGGGTTTGCTCACCACACCCATGCTCACTGTGAGTTTTTACAGTTTGGGTTTTTATGTCAACATTTAAAACAGCTGGCTTGGCTCCTTCAGAGCGCCCGTGTGAATGAGACCAACAATAAATGATGAGATTAAAGATGAGTCACACTTTGTAGGCAGCAGCATTACAGAGATGGAATCAGTGTCCTGTTTGCTGGTAGTTCTTTTCTCCAGGTCTGCTTTGCACTATAGAATTCACTTATTGGATTAAGACTGAGATATGTTGTTTATTGCCAGAAGAAGATGGTGAGAAAATCTATATTGTTGCATTGTCCACCTTAATTGCATAAACTATGTTGCCAAAAGTATTCGCTCATCCCATTCCGAATCCAGAGGCTTTAATATGATTTCGCCCAACCTCTGCAGCTTCAGCTCTTCTAGGAAGTCTTTCCACAAAGTCTTTGCACAGAAGCACATCTGTGAGGTCAGACACTGATGTTGGAGAGAAGGCCCGGCTCACCACTGCACTGGTGTGCAGTCATGTTGGGACAGGAAGGGGCCATCCCCAAACTGACCCAAATGTCTTGATATGCTGAAGCATTCAGAGCTCCTTTCACTGGAACTAAGGGGCTGAGCCCAACTCCTGAAAAACACCCCCACACCATAACCCCCCCTCCACCAAACTTTACACTTGGAACAGTGCAGTCAGACAAATACAGAGAACTCGTCTCTGCTGCTCTAGAGTCCAGTGTCGGCTGCTTTACACCACTGCATCCGAGCTTGGTGATGGAAGGATGCAGCTGCCATGGAAACCCATTAATGAAGCTCTCGCTGTTCTTGAGCTGATCTGAAGGAAACATGAAGGTTGGAGGTCTGCAGTGACTGACTCTGCAGAAAGTTGGTGACCTCTGTGCACTCTGACCCTCAGCATCCACTGACCCCACTCTGTGAATTTACGTGTCCTACCACTTCATGGCTGAACTGCTGCTGTTCCCAATCGCTTCCACTACAACTAACAAGTGACTTTGGAATATTTGCATTTGGAATATTTGTAATATTTGCATCCTGTCACGGTAGCACGCTGGACCTCACTGAGCTCCTGAGAGCGACCCATTCTTTCACTGATGTTGGTAGCAGCAGTCTGCAGGTGCTGGTTTATACACCTGTGGAAGAGACTGGAACACCTGGATTCAGGGATGTGGATGGCTGAGTGAAGACCTTTGGCAGGATAGTGGATCTGACTGACTGTATAATGTTATTTTACACCAAAACAGGACAATAAAAAAAACAAAAAATGAACTTGTTGGTATCAATCTGGGCTTCATCCTGGTCTCTGATGTGGTCCAAAAATTGCTTATATGCTATAAAGATTCTCATATTTAGAAAATGTAGAAACAAAACTATCAATGTGCAAATGAAGTTTGGATTGTAAGCTTTATTTTGAGGGGTGAAACTAAAATTTTGAATTGACCAATATTTTTATATTCAGCGCCATATTCTCAGCAACTTGAATGTTTAATTTTTAAGACTTTGTGGATGCAAGTTTGCATCCTGATCCACAAACTGCTCTTAGTCCAGTTCACACTGTGTAGTTTCATTTGTGATGGTTTATCTTTTCTTCAGGTTCTGCATGAAACGTTTCCTCAGCACACGTTCCTGATGAACGGACTCATTCAGGGTGTGAAGGTAAGAAACTCGACTGTTCAGGTTTGTGACTCGTTCTGCAGAGACCGGCACAAATTAAGATCACAGCAGTGATTTAGGAAAGTGGCTGCAGTGAAATGGGGCCATGAAACAGGATCATTTTTGACAGAGATCCAGACTTTAGGTCATAATTATAAGTACTAATCATGACTGGAACAAAAGATTAATCAACATAGATTTATTTCACCATTGCAGACACTTTTTTTTAACCTTTTGTTATTACTGACTGTCTTTCTAGGGTCTGCTGTCATTCATGTCTGCGCCTCTGATTGGTGCATTATCTGACGTTTGGGGCCGGCGGTCCTTCCTTTTGGTCACCGTCTTCTTCACCTGTGCTCCGATCCCCCTGATGAGGCTCAGCCCCTGGTAGGACTCAACTGTTTCTTTTGATTAAAGTGTGGACAAACAGTTGAAATGTGAGCCAAGAGTTTAAACAACATTGTCAGCTAAGCAGTATGGATGAAACCAGCCATTATCTTTAATGACATTTATAGCTATTAAATGTAGCAGCGGATAAACAGTAACCTCTCTCTGAGAAATGGTGAGTTGAAAGTACTTAAGATCAGACAGGAACTAATGCTCTAATGGATCCAAACTAAGTAAAATAATCCATCTTTTAATGAAATACTTCAGTGTGTTGGGCAAAAATCAATTCACAGAGTCAGAGAAGTTTAAATTCTCATGTCTGTCTTCTTAAAACTGAAGCTATTCTCTCACACTCGCTCTTCCTCCAGGTGGTACTTCGCCATGATCTCCATGTCTGGAGCTTTCTCCGTCACTTTCTCGGTCATCTTTGCCTACGTTGCTGATGTGACGGATGAAAGAGAGAGGAGTACAGCCTACGGTCTGGTAAGGAGTCCTGTTTAATGTACACGCCTAAAAATCAAATAGTGTGTCAGGCAGACAGTTGAATTGATGGTGGTATTGAATTACTGACACTGGATCTGTGACCTTACATGGAAAGAAACTCAACAGGACAGGAAAATGCTTGAGCTGCGTCCTCTGAAATCTCCCCCCCCCTCGCAGGTGTCGGCCACCTTTGCAGCCAGCCTGGTGACGAGCCCGGCCATCGGGGCGTACCTTTCTGCCTGGTATGGGGACAACCTGGTGGTTCTGGTGGCCACGCTGATCGCTCTGGCTGACATCTGCTTCATCCTGCTGGCCGTGCCCGAGTCTTTGCCCGACAAGATGAGGCTCAGCAGCTGGGGGACTCCCATTTCCTGGGAGCAGGCCGACCCATTTGCTGTCAGTAACCAATAATTTACATAACTGTATCTGATTAGCTGGTTCAATAACGAGCTGAAGGCAGATTACTCTGGTTTATTTTGTAGTTGCATGAAGCCTTTCCTCAGTGATTTGACTCTCTTCTCTGTTTTTGGACACAGTATGTAAAGTGGAGACGTTGGCGAAGGCACCTCAATGTTCCCCAACGCAGTAGTTTATTTTAATAATTTAATGCTGCTGTAACATTATGTAATGCATGGTAGCTCATTCCTGGTTTTTTTTGGGAGGGGGGGGGTGGAGGGGTGATAAGGGGGAATGAGATGGAAGTTACTTGCATGTCACAGCCTATAACGTTGACCCTTTGAATCCCAGACAATAATCATCAAGACTAACTGATCACCTGACAGCGCTGGTGTTGTATTTCCTGTCTCTCTGTCCCTCTCTCTTTCTTTCTCTCTCTCCTTCAGTCTCTGAGGAAGGTGGGTCAGGACTCCACCGTCTTATTGATCTGCATCACCGTGTTCCTGTCTTACCTACCCGAGGCCGGACAGTACTCCAGTTTCTTCCTTTACCTGAGACAGGTGAGCCGTCTGATGCCCTGCAGGTCTTTTTGTGTCTGCTGTTATCTCTGCATTCAAAAAAAAAAAAATCAGTGGACCTCGTTCATTAATATTGTATAAAATAAGTACACATGCAGTTACTGATGGATTCATACAACATGCACACTGGCCAGTTTACTTTGTACCACCGTGCGTATGTTAGTGAATCTGAATCATTTTAAATCAGTGGGTTCGCGCCCGGTACCTGCAATCTGCCAGCTTACATTTCTTCTTATAGTGAGACATGTTTACCACAAGGTGAAGCCGAGAAGGTGGTGATGATGTAAGAGAGAAGCCCGAAAATCTGAGTGACGAAACTGAAACAATAGTGTCTGAGGAGGAAGTCAGAAAAGGCGTAGCTTTGCAAACGTTTTCCACACGACTGATGATGCTCGAGCTGAAATACCAGGTCTGCTGAATATCGTTTCCCCTGAAGCACAACAAAGATTATCCTACTAACTCATACCAAACTCTGCATATCGAGCTGTTCACTCATTGCAAATCGATTTCCTCAGCTAACCCTTTAATGAAATCAGCCCACTTAAACCTTGAATCACAACTCTAATCGTCACAGTTGTCTCACTGTGTTTGTAGTTGTATCAGTTGCTCTCCTGAAAGTTGAGAAAAGTTTGACTTGGATCACCAATGGTTATTTCTTCAGAGTTGTTACCTGTTAAACAAAATTATGTTGTGTTTTGTAGTACCAATAAAAATGATTTTCTGTTTCTCTCCAGGTCATAAACTTCTCCTCGACAACGCTCGCTGTTTTTATAGGAGTGGTGGGCATTCTGTCCATCGTAGCTCAGGTAACCAACACATTAGAGGATATTTTTAACCACCTTTAAACACAATCACACTCATTTCAAGTGTTACTTACCCAGAATACATTTAAATGTGCACTAGAGGGGCAACAATAAGACAACCCCACAGGTAGTCCAGCTCCTCCAGGATGGCACATCAATACGTGCCAGAAGGTTTGCTGTGTCTCCCAGCACAGTCTCAGAGCATGGAGGACAGTCCAGGAGACAGGCAGTTCCTCTAGGAGAGCTGGACCGGGCCGTAGAAGCTCCTTAACCCATCAGCAGGACTGGGATCTGCTCCTTTGTACAAGGAGCTCTGCAGAGCTACAAAATGACCTCCAGCAGCCACTGCTGTGACTGTCTCTGAGCAAACGATCAGAAACAGACTTCATGAGGGCGGCCTGAAGGCCCGACGTCCTCTAGAGGGCGCTGTGCTCACTGCTCGGCACCATGGAGACCGATTGTCATTTGCCATAGAATACCAGAACTGGCAGGTCCACCACTGGAGCCCTGAGCTTCACCCTGAGCACATGTGACAGATGTGCAAGTGTCTGGAGAAGCCGTGGAGAACGTTCTGCTGCCTGTAACATCGTTCAGCATGACAGGTTTGGCACCCTGACTGCCATCAGGTATCAGGATGAAATCCTTGGACCTGTCAGACCTACGCTGGTGCAGTGGGTCCTGGTTCCTCCTGGTGCACGATAATGCCCGACCTCATGGGGTGAGAGTATGCAGGCAGTTCCTGGAGGATGGACCAATTGATTCCACTGACTGGTTCCCACGCTCGCCTGAGCTAAATCCTAAAACCAGGCTAATCCAATTTTGGCAAAATAGACTAGCCTCTGCATCATTTTTCACTTTGATTTTCAGGGTCTCTCTGAATTCAGCCTATATTGGTTGATCATTTTAATTTCCATCAAATAATGTGGGATCCTTTCATTCCTAACACATCATCCAGGCCACATCATTATAGAAATCCAGCAGGATTTTTTTCCCTTTGAGATTTCATGTGTTTTCAGAGTGTTCCTTTCATTTTTTTTTTTGAGCAGTATATTTAGATTGCTGAGTAACAACTTTTATTTCCTGTTACTGCGCATTACAATAACAGATGGTAATGAATTCTGGGAAACTCTAAAATAACTGTAACTTTCCGTCTCCTCTCTGCCCGCAGACGCTCTTCCTCACTCTGCTGATGAGAACTCTGGGTACTAAAAACACCGTTCTGCTGGGTTTGGGCTTCCAGATCCTTCAGCTGGCCTGGTACGGCTTTGGATCAGAGCCATGGTGAGAGCTGCTGTGTGTGTGTGTGTTTGTGTAGCAGGCAATTATTTACACACCCTTTTGCAATTTTCTTTGAAGTCCCAATCACAAAAGACCAGATGTTCACACCTTTAACCGTGTGTGTGTGTGTGTGTGTGTGTGTGTGTGTGTGTGTGTGTGTGTAACAGGATGATGTGGGCTGCTGGTGCTGTTGCAGCGATGTCCTCCATCACCTTCCCTGCAGTTTCTGCGTTGGTGTCACAGTCTGCTGATCCCGATAAACAAGGTGACAAATTAAATCTGCCCTCTCTCTGCCCTCTCTCTCATCAGTAGGTCACCGTTATGTAATAGATGTTTCACACTGTAGTTGTTACTTAACCAGTCAAATAACTCTGGCACCACCGTGTCTTCATGACCTGCCTCCTCCCGCCCCATCGCAGGTGTGGTGCAGGGGATGATCACAGGCATCAGAGGTCTGTGCAACGGCCTCGGTCCAGCTCTGTACGGATTCGTCTTCTTCCTCTTCAATGTCGAGTTTAACTCCATGGATCCCATCCAGGGAGAGTACGACATCGACCCCCTGCCACTGCACAGTCCCACTGAGGTACAGCTCGCGCTGCGATCCTGATAGGAAGTCACAGTTTACACGTCTGTGCTGTGGTGCCTTACATCTGCATTCTGTTTGCATACCCTTGCATCCAAGTACCAACATGGAGGCAGCCAGAACATTAACATCCATAAGATCCATAAACCAGTGCATGACATCACGTTGGCTACGTGCATCTTTTATATATGATCTATGGGGGCAAGTTTTTTTTTTAATTTATAGGTTTTGTTTAATGATTAAACACCATTTAATGAGTAAAAACATCCAGTCACGGCAGGATACAGAAAACAGGGACTGTCCCTGAGAATTGTCTGGTGATTCAATTCAATTTTATTTATATAGCGCCAATTCACAACAAACAGTCGCCTCAAGGCGCTTTGTATTGTAGGTAAAGACCCAACAATACTGCAGAGAAAAACCCAACAGTCAAACGACCCCCTATGAGCAAGCACTTGGCGACGGTGGGAAGGAAAAACTCCCTTTTAACAGGAAGAAACCTCCAGCAGAACCAGGCTCAGGGAAGGGCAGTCATCTGCTGAGGGGGGGGGGCTGAGGGGAGAGAGAGAGGAC
>VUQJ01024144.1:0-13868 GCA_015108635.1 Andinoacara biseriatus
ATATATATATATATATATATATATATGAAAGAATTAAAATAAGTAATTCATACATACACGCTATACATGGAATAATATAATAATATAATAATTTACACTGTGCAATGTGCATAATAGTCCAGTTTAGGGCTCAGAGTTGAGCAGACGGATGGCTTGTGGATAAAAACTTCTTCAACCTTTCAGTCTTGGTCCTCAAGCAGCGGTAACACCAGCTGTCTTCTATTAGCTCTGCGTTATGTTAAGTGGCTCTTTAGCTTAGTGGTTAATATATTCACTGAACATATGAAAGATCCTTGGTTTGAGAACGGGAGGAGACACAAATCCATGGGAGGGCTGCAGCAGGACTTGTACCCGGTGTAAAACTGTGCAGGTTCATCTCCTGTGAATAACGGAGCAACCAAAAGAGAATAATATACATTATTTATATAGCCTAAAAGTATGCACAGACAAAAAAACCTTTGAAGTATTTTAATATACCTTATGAACCCACTATTATATGTTTGCTGAGATCGATGGACTGTGTATTTAATATTCCTGTGTTTTTCCGTTAGGTGAGCGGGTGGTTTGGAGACGAACATGACTGCCAACAAGAGTTCGAAGGCTGCACCTCGTGCTGGAGGAGGTAAAGCTCCCCGGGACGTCCCTGACAGGTCAGTCACATGTTGGACATGGTGAGCAGCCTTATGTGCACATACAGGGAGCATAAAGTGGTTTCAATGTATCTGACTGACTGGATTTTTAAAGAGAAACAAATCCTCTACTCAACATCATCTGTGAATTTTTCATCAATGATCAGTCTGTAGTAGACTGTCACTGTTATTTCACTCTTGGAAAAACCAGCTAATGATTGTCAATCATTATAAAACTCCCAAAACCTTTGCAAGTACTTTCCTGTTTTCTGGACAAGTGCCCCACTAAACTCAGAATTGAGTACTGAGCTGAAACGTGTGTCAGCCTGTCAAGAACTGACGGTGACCTACTGCGAGAGGAAAACAACTTTGGAAACACTGTATGATATTTTATTCTTTATGATCCGATCCATTTTGACTGAAGCCCAAATTTTTCTGCAGAGTTCTCTGAGGAACAGGTGTGTGGGAAAAGATTGTCCCTTTGGGTCATCTGATGGAAATGTCAGTTTTATCCCTGGCCTTTGCATAAATATCACACTTTAAAAATGCTTTGGACAAAGTAAGTTTAAACATTAGGGAGGAATTTTTTTTAAAGACATCTTGACTATCCCAAAATTGGAGATTTCTGTTGAATGACCCTTTTAGTCTTTGTTGACGCTGTTAGCTAGCTGCTTTCAAGCAACATACATTTTAGCAATGGCTTATATTTTTCTAATATAGTTAATGATATATGTATACCTGGGAGCATTGCTCAGTTCCATTTCCTTTTCTCATTTTTCATGTCGATGAGGCAACACACACAGACGACAGTATTTCCTACGCAACAAAACATAATGTGGTGCTGCTGGAGCTGGTTTCTGTAACTGCTTATGTAAATCAGGCCTATTGCAAGTGGCAAAGCACATAAAGTGTAATTTGTAGTACTGCACTGAATACCCGCTATAGTGTGTGAGGTCGTTTATATTTGTAGTAGTTGTGTGCTGGTGGGCCTGCATTCTTAATTCATGAGTGAAACTGTGGAACAACAGAGAAAATTTTAGAGCCGACGTTTGAGTCTGTGCACAAATTGACGGAGCTGTGAAAACGAGAGAAATAGTACATGTCTGTACTAGCAGGCTAAATAGATTTACTACAGAGGGATTATCCTTGTGTTAATCTAATATGTTGAATGCTTATTATTACCAAAAATGAAAAACATCACAGTTGAGGTGGTGTCTTTGTGACGTGTAGTTATAGTTGTATGAGGGTGCAGGTCATAGAGGAGGCTTAGGATTCAATGCAGTGCTATAAATAAAGTGTAACTAATATTTTGTTAGTGTGTGCACTGTTCCCCCCCGTAGTGAACATTTGCAACAATGATCACAGTAGCACAAAGCTTTCTTACCATCCCCCTTACACCCCATTTGTCTATTTAACCTGCGTCTCTTTTAATAAAAGAATTTGTTATTCCTGGCAGCTCGTGGTCCTCAGGGACTCACGTTACACAAGAATCTTTAAGATCATATTTAAAGCTCATGAGGTGCACTGCCACCAGATGTTTTAACAGATGGAGAAGATTTATGCGCTTTACAATGGATTCCCATCGATGTATGAAATTAACTAAGGATCAGTTTCTAGGAAAAATTACACTTATGCTGAACTGTGAAGAGGCGTGCATTGTAAAATGCAACAACACACGGGCAAAGTCTTGATTAAAATGAATTGAAATTTGAAACTTTGTCTAAATACAGGATCTTCCTCTCATGTTGCCCTTTGAATGGACGAGACTACAGTTGACCATATCAAGCTGTGTTTATATATTACACTTACTGATACACATTCCCCATATTTATACACTAATAATTGACCGGGTAAACTTTGCAAATTATGAAATGAAGTTTAGTGAACAGCCTGCGTTCCTCATCCTGGTCAGTAACAGGAAGTGGCTTGTGGTTGGCATGCCCTGGAAGCCTGAGTGAGAGCCAGAGGCCAGGTTGTGACTGGCATTCAGCTCTTTGTACAGTATTTTACGTGTGGCCGGTCCATCTGCGACTGACTAAACTGGGCTTATTTTTACAAGACCACTAGAAACTCTTAAAGCTCCCAAAGCCCTGAATAGACAAAAATATAATAGAAAAGATAAAGATCAGCACTTTTTTTTTTGTATATCTAAATGAAGGGTCTTCAAAGTTAGACTACAGTTCAGTCGGTTTTCTAATATTCTAATTTTCTAATTTTTATTTCTAATATTTTATGTTTGCAACTGAACTAATATGGTTACACACAGCTGTGTGAAAAAAGAACGCTTTCACAAGACTTTGCGTACACCTGTGAAAATACATCCTTGCTGCTTCCATGGGAATTAAGAGGGTGAGGTGTTGCTAATCAAATGCACTTGATTAACTGGTCATCAGTAAGTGTGAGCACCTCTGTAAAAGCAGACGTTTTGGCAGTTTGCCATTCAGCAAACTTCCAAACTGCATTCAGGCAGCATTCAGGTGTGTAATTTAGGTGTGTAATGACACAATCCCACAAGCTTCCCAGCAGTGGATGTCTCAGCAAATTCACCCCCAAGGTCAGACTGTGTAATGCTCAGAGAAACCACAGAAAATCCAAGAGCTACATCTGAGACTCTACAGGCCTCTATTAGCATATTAAATATTAAAGTTCATGACAGTAAACCAAACACAGCATATCAGCACAAACACCTCATATCAGCTGTCAAGCACGGTGGTGGAGGGGGTGATAATTTGGGCATGTTTTGCAGTCACAGGACCCAGATGCCCTATAGTCACTTAGTTGGTCATGAACTCCTGTATACCAAAGCATTCTAGAGTCAAATGAGAGGGGCCATCTGTTCGACAGCTCAAACTTGGCCCAAACTGGGCCCCAAACACAGCAGCAAATCTACAACAGAATGGCTGAAACTCACAAAACACCTCAAGATTATAGCCCCCCAGGTCATGAGTTATAAGTTTGTAAGTTGGTTTATAATAGTGCAGTTAAATGTCAGTTCGGACATGTCAGAGTGAAGACACTGCAGCGTGTGCGCTTTGTGTATATAAATAGAATATTACTGCGTTCTCTTCATAATGTTCTGAAAGCACAACATGAAGCCACGTAAATATTTTCTTCCAGATCATCTTGTTATTGCTTGTTTACTGTCACATTGTGGAATCATTGTTAGGCATGGAAACACAGCGCTAATTCTTCCCAAAGTAAAACCCCAGAGAGAAAATGAATGCTGTCATGATTAACTCAATATACTGCACTGCTAGTGGTATTAGAATTGCATTGCTGAGTGTTTGGTCTGGTTGCTGCAGACATTCCTATTGATACTTAACTTCAGAGATGCTGTTCCCTCTCTGGCTTCCTGCAGTAGTAATACTCCTTGGCAGAGCTTTAGATCGGAGTTTTGCCAGGAAAGCAGTAGGATTTTAATTTTCCAGACAGCTTCTATTCAACAAATCTGCACTGAAACACCGCAACACATGCTGACTGCTGATTAACATCAGTGTGCTCTAAAATGATTATATTCATGAGACTATGGGGTCTGTTTAGCTTATTGTTGGTTTAAATGTGCAGTGGGAGAAACTAAATAAGTAAAGTCACTGAGGTCTGTACTTTACTTGAGTATTTTTTAATTATCCGTGTTAGAGGAAAACTGGCTTTTTGGTGTACTTCAGTTATGTGACAGATTTAAGATATTGCACTAAACAAACAGTATATGATAAGATCGTAAAATGCAGTGCAATCCCCTAGCAAAACACTGTCTTCTTGATGTGTTGACTTCAGGTTGTATTCAAACGAGCCAGCACAATAATCAAACTTTGTTTCCTGTTTTAATAATGATTTTGTGAATCTTTGAAAGGCCCGCAGGCATTTTGAAAACCACTAGTTTAAATACGCTGCCTTTTATGAAGCTTATCAAAAGTATTTTTAATACGTTTTGTTTCCGAATACTTGAAATGGTTTAAATATTTGATTTCAACAGTGTCAGTAATGACAGTATGGAGTGGGCTGTTAAAAATTTATTTATTTATTTATACCAGAAAATACATCAAATTGTACTGTTTATTTGCTTTAGCGCGTGTGGGACAATGTCAGAAGCCTCGGGAAGTTTAACAGTACTGAGCAAAAGTCTTGAACCACCCCATCATTTGTTTATATGTTGGTAGGAAAATGGGAAATAGGTGCAGATGTGATAAATGCACAAATGTGCAAACATAATTATAGAGTCTTTGGGAATCACCTCGTTGGTGTAAAAATACAATTTTATGCCTTTCAAACTGTTATCATTGGAAGTTTTGTCTATTCAACTAATGAAAATGGAACAAATTATGTGTTTTTGTGACAGGCTGCCAGTAACAAAGTGCCTAAAGACGCAGTTTTGGTTCTTTGCTAAGTTGTATGTTATATGTAGACACAACACAGGTCTGTCTTTTGAGTTAGGTGCCATTTTGTGCTTGAACGATTCATAGGTCAGAGTTAAGTGGCTTAACAAACAAAAAATGTAGTCAGGTACAAAAACGGAAGAAGCAGACGGCCGTGGGATGCAGCTCTGTCAGAACTAGACACTCATATTTGGTCATATTCACTTTGTGTCTGCTGAAATATCAGCATGATGAAAATAGTTTTATTGTGATTAATCATTCAGTTAACTCCAGAGTAACACTAGAAACTATCAGTAAACCTCTCCAGATGTGAAGTCTTGTCCTGATTTCTCATACTTTATACCTTCAAAGGAAGTAAAATAAGATACATCCTTCATGGCTGCAGCTTGCAGGCTCCCAGCTTTTGTATAAGTCTCTCCACCCTTGAGCAGGAAGAGTGAAACCAGGGTTGGGCAGATAGGTGTGAAGCCAGATCTGTCCCAACCTGCACTGTTGGATCATAGTCCACAGCCTTCAGCTTCCTCCTCCCATAACTCTTGTTATTCTAACCTTGGCTATGACATCAGATATCCCAATGCTTCACTTTCACAAGAGTTCGTCACCTTCCAGCTCATGACAAGGCTCCTGATATGCTATGAGTAGTGTCCTAAATTAAAGCGGAAAATTTGTCATTCTGTGGGAATCGTAACGTAGGTGAGCACCGTAAGAAAAGGTGTGTAAACGGTTGCAAAGTCTGCAGTGAGTGTGTAGCACCTACAGTACCACTTAGCTGCAGGGATCAGAAAAGGCTTTGAGCACCACAGAGGAGCAGTGAGACTTTCACAGGTAAGATAAATCTTGCTTGGCATACTGCTTTCTGTGTGAGGTCCACACGGATTCTCCTCAAGTTGTTTTGATTATGTGGAAAAATCCTCAGTGGCATTTTAATGTAGTCTGTATTTCCTTTGGCCTTTATTTGAATCTTGCACTGCCAAAGACAGAATACTTTCCTGTGGTTATTCTAAATACGAGGCTCAGGTTTTCATTCTGTCTTTGATCTTGGAAATGAATTCACATCTTTCAGCTGATTCTTTACAGTTTCTCCCATCTGTTCCACATTCAGTTTCTGCCACTTTTCACACTGCAGTGTTTAGTGGACTTGGTGGCACCTTTTATGACTTGCTAGGATCTGTTAGGCTGAAGCATTTTTGAGTGTTTAATTTTGTTGTCTTGCTTCAGGTGCCAGTCTACATCACCGTGTCCCGGGCTCTCTGCCAGCGAGCGGCAGAGCCAGCAGCCACTCCTAAGCGACAGTGAGAACTCTGGCAAACAGAGCAGGTACGTCAGAACCGACGGCAGGTTTCTGCTACGTGGTGGATGGAACAACAAGACAGCTAGCCTGTGCAGTGGTGCATCTCTCACAAGCGAGCCTGACTCCCAAAGGCGTTTAACCAAGTCAAAGAGCATCAGCTGCCTGGACAACAGGCTATCCATCTATAAGCCTCCAGCTCAAACCAAGTCCTGTCAGGAAAGTCAGGGTGCCCAGGAGCAGAAAGAGAAACAAGGGGATCTCTCTACAGGAGATGGACTTAATGGGAGGCCACTGAGTTGGAGCACACTCTCGCTGGGACCTTCCTCTTACCAAGGTCACAAGCGCACCCTCTCTCTCACCTCTTCGGCAACGGGTGTCCCCACCACCACAATCCGCAAGAAGATCTCAGAATGGGAATGTAGAAGGGTGTCTCTGCCTAGGATGAGCTTGTGTCTGGACAAAAGAGGAGGGGAGCGTGTAGGGGGTAGCGAGGGCTGCCCGAGCCTGCTCTCTTCTCCCTGTAGCGAGAAGACTTTTGACTTTAAAGGAGTTCGCAGGATGAGCACAGCATTCTCCGAATGCTCCTTCACAGAGACAGAGGAAGAGGAAGGATTTACAGACAAAAATGGTCGTTTCCAGAAAAGGATCAGCAAGACAGAGTCTACAGGATCGTTCGTGCGTTCCTTGTCTACTCGCAAAGAAACGTCAGCGGTCCTCAACCGGATACAAAAGATCGAGCAAGCCTTGAAGGAGAATCCTAGCCCCCCCCCTCCACGTTACCTGAGTAACTGCTATGCTCCAGACAAGATGAGACAAAAGTCCTTTGTGATAGGGGATGACCTGGATAGCACATGTGCCAGTAAGCGCAGCAGCATTTGTTCAGTGAACACTGAACTAGATACTGCTTTGGAGCCCGATAAGCTCTCAAAACTCAGACAAAGGTTTAGTGTGAGCTCAGCCAGGTCTGAGAGCCCAGAACCACCCAGCCAAAAGAACTCTGTTAGCACACCAATCAACCCCTTACCTAAACCCAAACGCACTTTTGAATACGACGCCAATCGAGACCAGAAGGGTGCATTGTCAGCCAATGGACTACCTCCAGACAGATCCTCTGAGTCTCCGCCGCCGCTGCCCTCGACACCTGCACCCAGCACGACACGAACTGCGAAGACCGAAGGAAGCACGCCCATAAGAATCCAGGACAGGTGAGACACCCCCTCCCCCAAGAAAACAAAAAAAAACCAGAATGAATGATTGCTTATTCAAACTACATGTATGAAATTCTGCAGCTACATTTGAAATCCCAAGAAATACAAAAAAGCCTCTTGGAGCGATACCCTAAACCCAGTAGGTAGTATTTTTTATGAGCTTTGTGATGCCATGCCATCCTGCTAATGGCATGACAAACTTCAGTGTTAAGCAGCATATATCAGAATTGGGTATTGGACCCACTTTTTGGTTCCATCTCCTTTAAGATGATCATTTTTGGATGCACTCATTAAACATATCTGACTGCCTTGTGAGAAATTAGGCTCGTTCGTTATGGCTAATTGCTTCGATGATGATGTAGTTTAATAGGCTTCTCATCGCTGTGTCTGATTGCAGCATTAGAGCACATCCTGAGTTTGTTTTAGTTAGGATTCGCAGCGGAGAACACTGTTGAATCAGATGTTGAGGTTGCCACTGGAAAATAATACTTTGACAGAGGATTTGAAATGTCAGATACTATCCAGCAATTCATGCAGGTCCATAAAGAAATTGGCAATCAGAATGCACTCTTACAACTCTTAAACAACTCTGATCAGACGTTCTCACTTGTTTTTTGTGAGGGTGGGGCCCTCTCTGGATCATCCTTGTGTGTGAAAAGGGCATGAAATCCTTAAACATTCATCTCTTTGACCCTGTGTTTAACATTCCTGTGGCTCTAGCAATTTCAGACCAAGCTTAAAAGCCACAAGCTGTCGATGGCGCGACTTGACCGTACTGTAGATCCCTGAACTGATGCAGCTCAGTTAACATTTTCTGCAGCGCTTTGACATGTGACGTGTGCTTTACACTGTGAAGAGAACACTCAGAAATAGTAAGATATCTGCATGTTTGCTTTGGACTTATCTTGAATTTTTTTGTGATTGGAGCATATGTTGAGCATGATCCTTTTATTTGAACAGTAATTCTTCTGATTTAAGGTTTTTTAAAGGACGAACGCTGGCTTTAGGAGTGTTTTAACCACCTGTTTCTGTTCTTCCAGATGACAAGTAGTGCATTTTAGAAGGAGGGCCAGTTGTCTGGATTATATTTTAATATGATCTGTATTTTTTCTGTCTTCTATCGTGTGCCGACTCCTTATAAATTTCTTTCAGCACCTTGGTCTGTTTCAATTTGTTTACTTTCTTCTAGAGAGTCGTGTGAGTCGGAGGATGCTGCCAGCTTGCCGTCTTCGTATCCGTCCTCACCCACAGAGAATGGCGGACTGACCACAGACACACGGAGTCGACCCAATTCCAAGAGCACTTTAGAGGAGAATGCCTATGAGGACATAGTAGGTAAGCACACTGGCTCAATACACTAAAAACAAGACAAGATGGAAACATTAACTGATCTTTGGGTACTTGATGTGTAGCTTATATTATTGTATAAATCACTTTTCTAAGTACAAAATTTTTCTGGCTCTTGCATCATGGATGTCTATGTGTTTTAATATTTTCTTGATTTTTCACTGTTTTCTGACAGAGATTGAATACTTAAATAATCTTGTGATTTTTTTATTTTTTATTAATCTGACATCTGGAGCATTAATTTTAATCTTTAAATAAGTAAGCTTCAAACATGTAATGATACATTTACTATAAATAAAAAATGAGCACAGTCAGTCCAGAAGGAAATTTTCTAGTTCTACACATTACACTTGTTGGTCACATTATTAGGTACACCCGTCCAACTGCTCATCAACACAAATATCTTATTGGCCGGTCACATGGCAGCAACTCGATGCATTTAAGTCAAGGCAACCTGCTGAAGCTCAACCTGAGCATCAGAACGGGGAGTAAAGGTGATTTAAGTGACTTTAAATGTGGCATGATTGTTGGTGCCAGATGGGCTGGTCTGAGTTTTTAGAAACTGCTGATCTACTGGGATTTTTCACGCACAGTCATCTCTAGGGTTCACAGGAAGTGGTACAAAAAAGAGAGAATTTCCAGTGAGCGGCAGTTCTCTGTGTGAAAGTGCCTTCTTGATGCGAAAGGTCAGCAATGAATTATATCAGACTGTTTCAAGGTGACATGGAGGTAACAGCAACTCAAATATAAGAGAATTTCTGAATGCACAACAGGTGAACCTTGAAGCAGATGGATTGCAGCAGCAGAAGACAAGCTCGGGTGCCATTCCACTCAGCTAATAACTGGAAACCAAGGCTGCAGTTGGCACGGGCTCATTAAAACTGGGTTAAAAAAAAAAAAAACGTTTGGAAAAATGTTGCCTGGCCTGTTGAGTCTCAATTTCTACTGCAACATGCAACTGGCAGGGTCAGAATTTGATGTAAACAACATGAAAGCATGGATCCATTCAGGCTGCTGTTGGTGATGTAATGGGTGGGGATATTTTCTTGGCACACTTTGGACCCCTTAGTAACTATAGAGCATTATATAAACACCACAGCTTACCTGAGTATTGTTGCAATCTCTTTATGGCCACAGTGTAAACATCTTCTGATGGCTGCTTCTAGCAGGATAATGCTCTGTGTCACAAAACTCATCTCAAAGTGGTTTCTCGAATGTGACAATGAGCTCACTGTGCTCAAATGGCCCCCACAGTCACCAGATCTCAATCCAGTACAGCTCCTTTGGGATGTGGTGGAACAGGAGATTCACATTATAGATGCGCAGCTGACAAATATGCAGCAACTGTGTCATGCTATCCTGCCAATATGGACCAAAAACACATTGAGGAATGTTTTCAGCAACTTGTTGAATCTTTGCCACATTTCTGAAGGCAAAAACGGGTCCAATATTAGCAAGACCTACCAAATAAAGTGGGTGGTGAGTGTATGTCATTACTCTGATTGTAACAGAAGCCTTTTTAGGCAAAGTCAGACGCTTTAGTGAATCTTAAAGCAGTAATAAGATTGCATGGTGGCCCCTCTCACGTTTCGGCTTCATGTAGAAATGTGTGGGACGTAGAAAAAAATCTGACTGTGGGAGCAGTCAGTGAACACTCAGCCTGAAAATAAGATTAATAGATAACATGTGTTTGCATGGGTTGTGTTTTACTGCAGAGATTAACTGGTTATCTACATTTACACACTGCTATCCGGTACTCCACAAACAGTGGGGTGAGGATGAGCAATGGAAACTCCCACAGTGAAACTTTTTTGTTCATGCAAATAGCGCAATCAGTAATCAGTGAGTGACAGGTCACCAATTGTGCAGTATAAGAGATTTTTTTCTTTCTTTCTTTCTTTTTTATCGTTGAGGATCATCTTCTCACATTTCGTGCAGTGGGTCTCACCATAAAGCAGTCAGCTCAATGGTTTGGTGTCTGAGATAATTTGTGTATGAAATGCTGGATGCGTTGAAGAGCCAAAATTCCTTTCCACTAGCAAATGACCCCCAGGCCCTTTGCCCAGTTCAGTTTCCAGCTCCCTCGATGCATATTTAATGCAGTGAAAATGTGTCAGTGCGAGTAGAAGCTCGTGATGAAACTTGCAGTTAAAAAAAAAATAAAGATTTCATACTAGACAATATTTTTCATTAGAAACACTCAGTGGTGACTAAATAAGGGCAGGATTTTTTTTTATATACAAGCCCAACCATTTTTTTGTCCAATCATTGCACGTCTCTCTCTCTTTTTTTTTTTTTGGCTGAGGATGTGCAGCAATCTCAGATAGAGCGTCAGGGCATGACGGATTTTCATGTGACTCCCAACAAAGCCCCCATTGTTCTTCCAGCACCGTGAGGGTAGAGTTTGCAGTTTGGAGACACACTTTTCTCAATCTTTGTTTGTTCTTAACAGAGACGTCGTCTCTGAGTTGAATTGCTCAAACAAAAGCTTTCAAACGAAAGTTTAATTTGAGAAGCAGCCGCAGCGGTAGGAAATTAGTGCTTTTGTGCCCCCATTACACGCTACAGGCATCTTATACAAAGAACCACAAGCTCTCTCATATTTTCTGAACTGTACAAGGAAACGTGTACAGAAAAGAAATAGAAATAAAAAGAATTGTTATTATATATGTAAATGTTTAGGTTTTGTATTCTATGTCTCCCATACTGTGCCTCATACTGTGTTTCATATTTGCTCATGATATGTTTTTGTCATGCAATCTGCAATTATAAGAATTAAATATAAGTTTACTTGACATATAGCTGCTTTCAGACTACACAATCCTGGGGACTACCTGTGGGTTAGTACCCACTGGGGATGTCCCTGCCAACCAAATTCATTCCAAGCTTTTATTCTGTGTGCACTCGACCCACTGAAGTGATGTAATGCAGGCCGGCGGTTGGTAACTCAGCATCACTTCTTGTTGTGGTCAACATCTTCATTTTCTTTCCACATTGTTTCGTGGGGTGGATGCCTAGTAGCAAATTGAAGGAAACTGTCAGTGAAGAGTTTTATATTTTGCTCTGGATTGCATCGTGTTTCCCTTTATTAAAGCCTGGACTTCACTGTCAGTTAATTTCTTTGTGTCTTCTTGTGTTTCTCCATCTCATCTTTAAGAGCTATTGCCTAAAGCTTAAAAAAAAGCAAACAGAAAGAAACAGCTGCATTCAAATATTTAACCATCATACCTGCATCACCTAAAGTTCCTCTTATTGTGAGGAGGTATTCTGTAAGAGGAGCTTAAAAAAAAAAGACCCTATAAACTGAAGTACTGTGATGGATCCCAGATCCTTGAAGAAATAGAAAAAGTTCCTAAGGTCTGAAAGCGGAAAGAGGTCTGTTGTGTGAAAAAATATGAAAGGAGTCATTTTAAATCAGAGGATTTGTATATAAAACATGGAACATTTACTACTGGGAGAAATGGAAAAAAAAAAAATCTTTTACACGAGCAACTTTCGGCTTCTTTGACTTTCTTGGAAAGATTTCCACTCACTTGTTGTCACTTGGCACCTGTGCTCGATGTCAGGTGTTTATCTTAAGAGTGCAGGCCTTTTCTGACCTGTGCTACAGTGTTACTACAGTGACATGATATATTGTGACATCAGCGGACCGTGTAAGTGCTTTTAACTAGTGTAGCGGATAAATGGTGAGCCAGTGATTGATCTGTTTACAAGCTGATGAATCTCAGTCTGTGAACCAGGGACACCATGATTCAGCAGTCTGCTCTTACCCCTCTGCCAATAAATCTGGGAGACTGTCTGGTACATGTAACGAGCAACTTAACAGTTGCACCTAGACAACTTACACACTCAAATGAAGCTATAATTTTGTTACAGTGCCCAAAATACTGTGCCTTCTCCCACATAACATTGCCAGTTTGGTCACAAAACAGACTTTTCATGGCAGACACATTGTACGGTTTCTGGTGCTGCCAGAGGTTCTTCTGTAACCTGTTGTCCATCCCTTACGTAGTTCTTCTAAGATGATTGAGCAATGCTAAAAACTCACCACTTTAGAGGGTAAACGGATCCTGACATTGTTGGTATAGTTTGCTCCGAGCCTCGCCCTGCCCAGAGCGTCCATTGTGTACACAAAAATGTGCAATCACATTGTGCAGCTGAGGTGTGTCCCCTCCCTACATAATACTGTGTGTCTGCGAGTGTGTTAGGGAGAGATCCTGATGTTTGTAATCAGAGGAGTAGATTAGTACCCTCCAGTACATAAGCAGCAATACAGACGTATCATTTTCCCAGCAGGCTCTCATTACAGTATAGGTTCAGTTTAATGGACAAGCGGCACAACGTGGGGTCAGACTAAGCCCTCTTATTCTGCCCGCAGCTTTAATGATGCACATAAAAATAACTCCACTCAACTAATTTACTGTGTGACACAACATAACGCCCTGAAAATCCCATGCAGTGTGCATTGTGTGGATGTGTGCATGGGTGTGGCGTGTACAGGTTAAAAGTAACCTAAAAGTAAGTAACTGAACAAATGTACAGCAGCATTTTAAGTTTAGGCACTTCAAAAATGCTCATTTTTTGAGGGTTCATCGGGTTTTCCACTAAAACACAGCTACCAGATGCATTGCTATTGCCAGATAACACAGATTTTCTTTCTTTTAAAAGTTCCCTTCATGCATTTCGACGCCATCTGGCTCTGTTTTTGTTCTTCGCCGTGGTTTCTTCTCTTTCTCACAACCTTTTTCAGACCCTGCCAAAAAGCTATTCTCAGGGCACATGTCTGAATAGACACGGACTGTGGTGTTACACAAGTTCTCTCTTTATTGAAGTTGGCCCTCTGCCAGGTGACATCAGTGAGAGCCATGCTATGCTCTGTAATGTTCATGGTCTTTACTTTCCTGCCATCATTTACTGACAGAAGTACAGCTATGGAGCAGTAGCAAAATCTGTGTTTAGTTATATCCTAAAATCATTTAACAAATGAGACCCAAAAACTTGTTTAACTGCTACTTCATCA
>VUQJ01024144.1:14767-29291 GCA_015108635.1 Andinoacara biseriatus
AGGAGGAGGGGGAGGGAGAGGGGGGGGGGGGGGGGGGGGGGGGGGGGGGGGGGGTACATGTGGTAACAATGAGTATTTTTTTTAACACTCCTGTAAACACTCCCTGACCAGCTGCTTTGTTAGAAATACATCTTTTGATAAAGTCAATCAGAGAATTAGTGCTGTTGCAATTCAGTTCAATTCAATTTCATTTATATAGCATCAACAAACAGTCGCCTCAAGGCACTTTATATTGTAAGGTAAGGACCCTACAATAATTACAGAGAAAACCCAACAATCAAAATGACCCCCTATGTGGAAGCACTTTGCAACAGTGGGAAGGAAAAACTCCCTTTTAACAAGAAGAAACCTATTGCAGCGTAACTAAGGAGAGTTCAGGGTCACCTGATCCAGCCCTAAGTATAAGCATGATCAACAAGGAGGTGCTTTTTTGAGTTTTTGCTTTGAGTGCCACTCCCCGTGACTGCTTCACAATAAACCTGTATCCTCCCGCTTGAATGCTTTTATGTTCACTTTGCATTGTCACTAACATATTAAAGGAAATGAAAAGCTTAGGTTAGCAGAATGAGCATGGGAATACAGTGAGAAGACATTGGGAATACTGGACCCTACTACATAGGTTAAAGCTAAGTGTCTTGAATCAGTGCACTAGGATAAGTCTTTATAGAAATATTACAAACAAATGACATGTATCAAATCTTCCAATTTCTTTTCTCTATAACTAGTTGCCTTCCAAACCCAGCAGTCAGTCCCTTCGCTTGCCTGCTCCCTGCGACAGGAAAAGCCAACGGATGTTGAACAAGCGCTACAGCCACGATGAAATGCTGCTTCTCCCCCAGATCGGTGTATCACCATCACCTTGTGGCCTGCTGGATGATAATCTCTGTAACACAACTGACACCCTGGCCTCACACAGGCACTGGAGGATCCCCAAGGTACACACTGCTAGATTGTACAAAAGCACCTACGCTAAGTCCTCACTGAGCTTCGAATGTGTTCACTTTCCGTTCCTGCTTCACAGACCATCTCAGGTTTCAGTCAGTCAGTGCAGCTCTGGATCACTTGTAATTCCACAGTTTGGAAAAGATGTTTTTAAGATCGAGCGCCTTGATGCATGTAATCGCTGTTTAAATTAGTCATTTTCTCGAGAACTCCCCTTCAAGCCTTTCTATTGTATTTTCACGCACCAGCTAACAGACATGTACTGTATTTCACGCTGTTAGTTTTGGCCATGTCCATTGCTGCTTCCTACACTTGGGCTCAAAAGAAACAAAACTTCAGGTTCTTAACAGAATTTCCTTCTTCCTCCATCTACAGCTGGTCCAGAGGATCAACTCCATTTACTGCACTAAACGTGGGAAGAAGAGGTTGAAGAAGCTTTCCATGTCCAATGTTGAGACTGCATCTCTGAGAGGTATCGCTTGTCTTTATTCCCCTTCATCCTCTGGCCAGATAAGTGAATAAATATTTGTATCTCAGCCACCCACGTAGCGTTCTCTCTGTGTCCCTTTCATGGCATAAACACATGTTTGTGAAGAAGCACCCTGATACATAAAAAAACCCCTCTTCTCTGTGTAATATCTGCCTCCAGATGACAACAGCGAGAGTGAGAGTGACTCAGACGACAGGTTCAAAGGTTAGCGAACACAACTTTTAAGATACCTTCTGTTTAATTTACGTACCTGCTGGAGACTGATACCTTGTTCTACTAACAACAGACAGTTTTACATATAATATGTGTTCTTCGTTTCTCAGCTCATACCCAGAGGTTATTAAAATTACAGTCCATCCTGCGACGAGCCCCGAGCTATCGTACACTGGAGCTGCAGCTCATTGAGTGGCAGGAGAGAGAACTCTTTGAATATTTTGTGGTCGTTTCTCTGAAAAAGAAACCCAGCAAGAACTCCTACTCCCCAGAGGTCACCTACCAGTTCCCCAAGGTAAAAGTCATAAAAGTCATGGGTCTGCTGCTGGTTGCCTCAGACAACTTTTACTTTGGGCATAACAAGAATCCAGAGTGCCAAAAATATATTGACACAGCAAACATCCAAAAAGTCACGTTGAATGTGTCAGTGACCATAAAATTCCTGCTGAATGGTTTTCAAGCCATAAATAAATTAGAACCTCTTGAGCATTGTTATTGCGTGACTTATTAAAAAACACTTAGTGCAATAATATTTTCCTGTTGCTAATAATAATATTAAAAGATTATGTAGTAACCAGGATCCATTCACGTCACCGGAAAAACTGTGGACAAAATATTTTTGAAATTATTCAATTCAGCTGACGTGTACGCATGGAGAAGGTAATTTCAAATAGCAGGAGAACGATCTCTGTGTAGGTGAATTAAAGAGGACACGAGGGACTTTAACTTTGGACAGGAGAAATGTTAGTCTGGTCATTTATAGGTCATCCATGTTGGATTTTAATAAAGGATCACAGAGTCATCTGAAGGAGTAATAGCTGACTGAAATCCTCTCCTCGCCTCACAGCTGGATAGGCCCACCAAGCAGATGAGGGAGGCAGAGCAGAGGCTCAAAGCCATTCCCCAGTTCTGTTTCCCAGATGCCAAAGACTGGAGTCCTGTCTCGGAGTACACCAGGTACGTCCAAGAATCTTCCACAAAGTTAAAACTGATTTCACTTACATGCCTGCTGAGCCGACGCAACAGACAAACCAAAAAAAGGGTTGAGTTCAGGTTTTGTTATGTTTAAAAGGGAAAATTTCAGAAATGTGAAGATGTCAGCTTTCGAACTGATGTCCCATGCAGTCATTTTATAGCTTCTTTTTAAAAAGCTTTTCCATTCGGCTCTTCCAAATAGGCAGAAAATCTATAAAAGGAGGTAGATTTGAACTAAACCCAAACCTTACCTCTCACCTTTAAGACGGCCTGCTTTTGACTTTGTGGAGGTTAAGAGGTCAAGGCCACAGTGGATATTATACACCTCAATAAGCACCGTAGGCTGATTAATACTTATCATGGTTGATAGCAGATCATACTGCACTGTGTGTTATCAATAATAATTTTGTAATGATGATTATCTTTCATACACCTCCAACCGTTTGTCTGTGTACTCCACCTTCTGCACCATTTGAATCTATAACCGTGCTTTTTTATCACAAGCATCTGCGGTTGTCTACGTGACTGCATGTCTTTGTGTGGCCCCTCATGTGCGTACATTTGTTTTTGGCTACAGTGAGACCTTTTCCTTCATGTTGACTGGGGAGGACGGCAGCAGGAGGTTCGGGTACTGCAGGCGCCTGCTGGTAAGCCACCGTTCAGCTCCCTGTTTGCACCCTGCTGTGCCCCCGTTTGTTGTGACAGGCGCTTTTATTTGAACACGCGATGCAGTTTTCCTGTTGTGCTGCTGATGCGGCAGTCTGCTGTGTCAAAAAGGAAAGAAATCATTAGAAATAATAATGTTAAACAAATATGTATAACATGAAAATCTAAAGTGGGTGTGAAACAAGTGAAAAAAAAAATAGATGCAGGAAAAGATTATCACACTCACTGTTACAGCAGCTGCCCAGTAAATACTTTAAATACTGTGAGCAGAATAACAAACATCCAAACCACACATGTAGAAAGCAGCTATAAAATACATTTAAGTAATTTAATAAAACCATGTTTAATGAAATATACAGCTCTTTTGCTATAAATGCATTTTAAATATGATAAATTTGAGTCATAAAACGTGCATGAAAATGTTGTAAAATATAATAATTGAAGATAAAAATCCAGTTGGAACTGACTCATTGGATTTAACAACAGTTTCTCGGGCGAGGCATGACAAAAAAGAAACCATGAAAAATCCAAACATTGTCATTCTGGAGCATTTCCTCTCCGTAATGAGGCTGGCGAATGCTTTGAAGTGTTTTGTTGAGCCTCCCATTTAGCTTGCGGGTGGAGAGCATGACTGTGTGGGATTCTGCTAATGTGGTGGTGATTTTGTTTGCCGTTTGGTATTTTTTTGAAAATGTTTGTGCAGTGTGTATGTTGTCAGATGTTTACTCGGAGCGTATGTGCTGTCTACCAGACGGATTTCTTGGTAAATTTTAGACCAGCAAAATGTTTTTTTTTACGCATGATCTGCTTTGTTGATCTGAGATTCTTTTTGATCGAAGCAGATTTTAATGATGGTAGAGAGAGAGAGAGAGAGAGGGAGCGAGGTGAGCTGCTGTCCTCCAGTAACTTTGTTTCCTCCCTGCTGTCTGTCCAGCAGTTGGCAGTAACCGCGCATTCCTGAGGACTTGAATCAAGCTCCTCATAGTTGATTTAATCATCCATTTGGAAACGCAGAGGAGAAACAAGAGGAGAAAATTGTATTCCTAATATGGACAAGTGAATTTGTCTGTGTGGCCTGTATTCATTTGTGTCTGTGTTTTTAAGTGTCTGTGCCCCTCGTGTTTCTATTTGAGTGTGCAGAGGACAGATAGGATCAGACAGAGCAGATTACCCACCTGTGTTTACCCACGTGAAAGACTTTCACCTCAGATGACAGATTGAATCAAAGACTTCACATACAGCATTTAAACAATTTCATATTATCATGGTGTACAACTTATGAGGACATTTTCATGGTTCTTTTATATGTTTGTAATAACATGGTAATTTCTTTGGGTAGTCTTCAGGAATAGTTCTCCAGGTTTCATGAAGGACATTCAAAGCTCTTTGAATGTTGGTGCATTTTGTTCTGTTCTCTATCAAAACGATCTCACATTGCTCCAATAATATTGGGGTCTGGGCTCTGGGGAGGCCAATCTATGACTGATAGTATTCCACTGTGTTTTTTTTCTGTCCAGATATGCTTTTACGGCACTGGCAGTGTGTTTGGAATCATTGTCATGCTGAAAAATGAAGCCAATCAGATGGTATTGCATGGTGGATCAAAACCTGATGGGACTTTTCTGCGTGTTAAATGACATAATATTATAAAAATATTCCTGTCAAAACAGTCAGGTACAATGGCTGCACTGAAAATGAAAAAGCTGCCAATGCCCAAAGACAAAAACAGAAAGCTTTTTAGAAAGCCTAGAGAACTATTGCTAGACCCCTTTTAAACATTACAAGAAAATCTGGCTCAGGACTTTTGCACAACATTGTTTGAAGGACTATCTTGGTATCTCTTCCTTCAAGTGTATTTATAGTTACTTTTCCCCACCTAAATATCTCTCAATGGATCTCTTCTGGTAAATGAGTTTCTTCTTCTTTTTTTTTTTATTTTTTTTTACAGCCGACTGGGAAAGGACCTCGCCTTCCTGAGGTGTACTGTGTCATCAGCAGGCTGGGCTGTTTTGACTTGTTCTCTACAGTGAGTTCAGTCTTGTCCTCTAACCACACACACACACACACACACACACACACACACACACACACACACATACACACACAAACACAAAAGCCAGATATCTGCATGCGGTGGTGTAGCTGTGGCGAACCCGTCTCGCAGCTGAAGGAAATGACTTTCAGCAGACCTTGTGCTGAACGTCTGTTCATCGGTAAATCTTGTTTCAGCGTCTTTTCCCTTTTTTTTCTAACCTTCTGATTTCCCAGAGTAATTGTTTCTCTCACTTTTGTCTCACTGGTGCTAACACAGAACTGGGCAGTCACTCTGTGTGACTCTTTCGGCCTTATCTGATTATTTTATTAATTCAATCCAGATAGTGTGCATATAGATAGAGTAGCCCTTTGAGAGTGCAGGTGACCTTTCTATTTAGTAGCAGAGTAATAGTAGAATAACTGCACCATATTGATGAAATATTCATAATCTGTTGTCATGGGTGTATTCAACATTTTTGCCTTTAATTTGTACGCACATGTTTATTTACAATACCAAAGTTTGACTACTTTTGGACCCTGTCATATTAAAGGACCTTCAACAGAGGCCAGAAGTGAGCAAGAGAATGTCTGCAGTGTTTCAAATGTAAATTAGATTTGTTTAAAAAAAAAAAATCTTATCATGATAAAGGATGAAGGGTGTTTGATTTCAGAGTGCGCTGCATGTGTGTGAAAAAGAGAAGGTCAAACAGCGATGTGGAGAGAGCGAGAGGGGTGATATCACATGACCTCAAAAATGAGCGATTCTCCAATCAACTTTCCAGACAGGAGGCAGGTTGGACCAAAACAGGCAGACAAGCACATTGGGTGGAATTTTCCAAACACAAAGGCATGGAAATAGATGCCTTTGCTATTTTTCAAAACAGAGAATGAGTGCTAGACAACTGCGAGTGCTGAAAGCCACAACAGTATGTTTCCAGTAATTGTCAGCACCTTTAATGAAACTGTGCTCTTTCCGTCTGTCTTCAGATCCTGGATGAGGTAGAGAGACGGAGAGGCATCTCAGCAGCTCTGGTCTATCCCTTCATGAGGAGTCTGATGGAGTCCCCCTTTCCTGCACCAGGGAAGATCATCAAAGTAAAAACCTTCCTTCCTGGCGCAGGAAATGAGGTTAGAGCTACAGGCACAGCACAACACAACTGCTTTTTGTTTACGACCATTAGCCCAGTACATTTTGCCAAAGTGCACTCAGTCAATCACACTTGCATTTTCTGTTCTTTGTGATCACTCAGGTCATCGAGCTGAGGCGGCCCACCGATTCCCGGCTGGAGCACGTGGACTTTGAAAGTCTGTTCAAATGTCTCAGCGTACGGCAGGTGATACGCGTCTTCGCCTCGCTGCTGCTGGAGCGGAGAGTCATCTTTGTGGCTGATAAACTCAGGTGAGCATCTACCATTCCTTGTCCACCTGGGCCACGAGTCATTCCCTCAGCAGTGAAATCGTTTTTATAGTAGACAGTTTTCCATGTTCACCCACGAGTTCTGTCACACTCTGAAGAATTTGTAAGCACATTTTATTTGGTGCAAGCATTTGTGCATATTTTATTTCAAGTATATTTGAAAAAAATAAATAAACAAAAGAAAAGTGTAGTGTTAACCCATTTTTCTAACATGTGAAAGATCCCTGGTTTGAGACCAGGAGGAGACACAAATCCCTGGGAAGTTTGTATCAGGAAGTGCATCCAGTATAAAAGTCTGGCAGATCAAATATGTGGATCCATCATCTGTGGTGACCCCTTGTGAATAAGGGAGCAGCTGAAAGAAGCTTTTCGTATCACTCCTGGAGTGCTGTGATTATATTAGCAAGCTGAAATGTGTAGACGCTGCTCCTCATTCACTGTGAGCTGTAACAGGCATTAGCCCTCTGTGTCTTTTACAATAGGCTGTATATAAAAGATCAATTGCCCTAAACAAACAGTTATCTGGGAATATTGAAATTTATGGGAAAAGACAAGCCAACTCCTGTCATTCGTGACCTCAGCAAACACTTTCCTGATGAGTCTAGTTTGAGGTCTTTATGAAAACAATATAATGTTGATTTTGTAAGTCGTGATCCCTGTTAGAGTCAAAAAGGAGGACAAAGCAGGGCATGCTGTGATTGACAGGTTGCTGCTGTATGAGCGCGCAGTGCTCCTTGATTTTGGATCCACTCCTAGCTTGTCACGTCTGATTTCAAAACACCAAGATAGCGCAGGCTAAATTGTTCACATAGAGGTTTAAAAAAAGAGACCTGAATAAAAAGTAGTGCGACCATGAAGATGGTCAGGGACATATTTAGGTTTGTTAATTTGGTTCAAGATGGACATGTGCAAGAAGATTCATGCATGTAGTGAAGGAGGACGTGTAAAGGGTTGGTGTAACAGAAGAGGATGCTAGGGACAGGGTGAGATAGAGGCAGATGGTCTGTTGTAGCGACCCATAACGGGAGCAGCTGAAAAAAGAAGAAGAATTTGGCTCAAGAGGCTCTGGCAAACTGGTTTGGTTTGGTCAAATTGAGAAAATAGTTTAAGAAGCGCGTGTCCCTCAGCCTGTCCATATCAGCCAATTCCACATGGAAGAATTAGACTGGAACACTGAAGATTTTCTTGCTCTGATGTAGCGCACAACAAGAAATCGCTTGCTTGACCACTCACTAAGCTGTGAATTCACCGGACTGTTAAATTAAGCGCTTTCACAGACACCACACTGACTTTGTACCAGGGAACTAGCAGGATAAGTACTGTTTAGTGTCCAAGCTGACTTTGTGTGATGGATTTCTGTTGTATCTAGAAAATTTCAGGGCTGCCTTACTCTCAAGCTGCCTGTTGCAATTGCTTTTCTAAACACGGAATCATAATAGCAGGGTTATGCTGTGGATTTGCCAGCTGAGGCCTAACAGATGCACGCGGAACAGTTCGATTATGATGTCTGATGTTGATTAGTATCAGAAGAAAGTCAAGCAGCAGGTAAGTCAGTCAGCTGCCAGTTTTTCATACCAGAGGCAAAGTTGGTCACTTCCACAGGCGAGTCTCCAAGGACTCTGTGTCCCTGTCTGTCCTGTCCTTACACAAAAGAGAGGGGTACTTTTAGAGCACTGGAGTCAAGGGTGGAGTGGGAGGAGATTTGAGTGAAGTAATCTCTCCATGTATCAGAGCCCAGTTTAAACAAACATCAGTGGGGGCAGTGACTGTGAGGGGAAGGAATGCACTTCCTGTGTGTGCAACTCTGCCCTCTGTGATCTGTGGCTCAACTGTCACCGTTTGACTTACGATGCCACGTTCACTCCCTACGTATAAGCGACCTCGCGCTCTGTGTCCCCGGAGAAAATTTGTCGGAGCTGCTCATTAGCAGAGCTGATAACATCAAGGAGTCATTGGGTGGGAATCATGAAGTGACTCGAGATAGAGAATTATTATTACATGTTACCAAATAAGCAGCCGATTCTGCACGGCAGTCACTGTTGACAGATCTTTGTAATATCTGTGCGGCCGAAGAGATAAACACAGTACACTGATGGTTTCCAGAGAATGAAACTTTATAACTTTGGTGATCCTCAGACTTTTCCTTCATCACAAACCATCAAGCTTACATTTATAATTTTTTTAACACATTTAGATGGATTGTTATGAGATTTTATGAAGCTACTCTTCTCCCCCTCAGGGTGATTTAACTTTTGTGTCTCTTTGCATTTACTACTATCATCAGTTTAAACTTTCAAATTGTACAAAACTGCCTGCAAAACTAATGACCTCATTAGTCTTTAAAGTCACAGTGCCATGGAAAAGCATTTTAGCTGTTTGCATATATCTCACACTGACATGTTTCAAATCGTCAATCAATCTTTAATATTAGACAAAGATAACCAATTTTGTAAACTACATGAAGTTTTTAAATTATGAGTAACTTTATTAAGGGAAAAAAGTTATCCAAACCTACCTGGCCCTGTGTGAAAATGCAATTCCCCCCTAAACCAAATAACTGGTTGTGCCACCCTTGGCAGCAAGAACTGCAATCAAGCGTTTACGATACCTGGCAATGAGTCTTTCACATCGCTGTGGAGGAATTTTGGCCCGCTCATCTTTGCAGAATTGTTTTAATACAGCTACACTGGAAGGTTATCGAGCATGTTTAAGAGCAGAATTCATTGTTCCATCATTTACGGCAGCATGATGTCATCCAGGTCCCGACGCAGCAAAGCAGCCCACACTACCACCACCATGTTTGACTGTTGGCATGATTTTCTTTTTATAAAATGCTGTGTTAGTTTTTTGTAACCATATTCCAATCTTCCAAAAATTTCACCTTGTGTCTTGTCAGTCCACAGAATATTTTCCCCAAAGGTCTTGGGGATCATCAAGATGTATTTTGGAAAATGTGAGATGAACCTTTGTTTTCTTTTTGGTCAGCAGTGGTTTTCACCTTGGAACTCGCCCACGGATGCCATTTTTGCAATGGGGTTATTGTTGAATCATGAACTCTGACCTCTTATCCAAGCGAGGCCTGCAGTTCTTTAGATGTTTCTCTTGGGTTCTTTTGTGACCTCCTGCATGAGTCGTCAATGCGCACTTTGAATTTTGGTAGTGGAAAGGTTCGCCACCGTTCCAAGTTTTCTCTGTTTGTGAATAATGGAGCTCATTAAATTGCGTTGTAACCCTTTCCAGACTGATAGATGTCAGTGACTTTGTTCTTCAGCTGTTTCTTAAGATTGAGGTATGATGTGTTGCTTTTTGAGCCTACTTCACCTTGTCAGACAGGTTCTATTTAAGTGATCAGCCCTTAGGGTGGCTATTGAAATTTAGCTTTCATGGTTAATCACATTTAATTAGTGATTTGTGGGTGGGGGGTCATGGGCCATGTAGGTTTGGGTAACTTTTTTCCCTTAATAAATATAATGATCATTTAAAGTGTGACAAATTTGCAAAAATCAGGAAGGGGGGCATATTCTTTTTCACTGCACTGTACTTAATAGAATAGAATAGAATAGAACTTTATTGTCATTGACATACAACGGAATTAATCATTATACATACAAGGAATTATAAAGTCAGAAATGTAATACCTGCTTCAGATTTAGTCACAAAGTTAAATCACTGAGAAAAGAACATCAGCTGAAATACCTTCAGTAAAGAAGGGGATATAAAACTGAAAATCAAGTTTCAAAAAACTGAAATGACTACAGTGAAAGAAAATAACATATATGAGGTTTAAGCCAGTATTCTCGACTGATGCCTCTTAATGTATGACCTGCTCAAACCATGTGTGCGTCTTTCATGTGTATGGATTTAAAAGGGCATGCATGCAGCGTTTCTGTGTTTTGGTTTCATTTGAAAATAGTGACATGGCCTCGCTGCAGCTTTAATGACTCCTGTGATAAAAGAGCTGCTCCCTCTGGGGCTCTGGTACATAATCCATTCCCAAAATACCTCGGTAGCAGAGCATGATGCATGTTTCTTTCACCGAAAATGTATACCCAACACATGAAGGAACCAAGAGGAAAAACCATTTTAGGCAATAGCTGCGTTGACTCAAATCTTGTAATATTATACCGAGAGCTTTGTTGTTTTTTTCCTGGAAATTTTGCTGCTTCTACACAAAAGTCTGCACAGACAATTTCTTTTAAGTGGCCATTCACCCTCTGATGCCTGTAATAACTAGCTGGATGTCTAATCAGACACACTCATCATCAGCTTTGCTCCTCTGTAATTGCTTTACTCGAGTGACCTGTAGATGTTGAATGAATTTTGTCAGTGCTGCAGGCTTATGTAAACTGTCACTGCGAGTCTTAAGGCTACAGATGAGAACAGTTAGCAAATTGTGTAGCTGGATTTATTGCTTAGCATAGCAGAGAAATACTCCAACTGTAAAGGTGTTCATGCATGTTAGATCTGACATATAATTTTTATGTCTATCTGTGCATAATATATTTAATTTAAATAACTAACAATGCACATTTGTTCAAATGAAATGACGAATCTCTCTCCATACACTGATAATAAACATGCAAATCTTCCTTGCATTATTTTAATTTGATTTATCGCTTTTGCTATACGGCTGCCCAGACGCCCTGTTACAGATAGGGCTGCCTAGACTAATTGAGTAGGCAAAGGAGAAGAGAAAAGAATTTAATGAAATATGAGAAGTCTGGGTTTTAAAGGAAAGAGTGAAAAGAGGAGGGGACTGTGAAGGGAAACAAAACAATGGCTGAAAGCTTTTCTCACAGCCATGGTGAATTAATCAAGCTCAGTTTTCTGTGGTGCAGCAGGCATGTTTGTGTTTCTGTGTAGACCCGCGCCTGTGTCCCCTTATAGTAAAACTACATGATTAAAATGTACAAAAAGCACGTATGTGGTGTCCTGTTTTGGTTTTGCAGTAAATTGTCTGAAAGTGAGCCGCAGCTGGGTCGCTCGCAAACATGCGCTGCAGCTGCCGCGATATTATGATCGATGTGGTGACTATAACACTCAGACAGGTAGAATTATTGCTGTTGCCGTAGGCATTTTCAAATCAGCAGGTATTGCAGCATATTCGTTTCATTTAGTCACCCATTACTCTCAAACACTTTCTACGGCATGTTCTGCAGAGCTGGTACAAAGCCAAAACCACTTTTAACAACTCATCCACTTTCCCATGTGGTATTCAGCTCATCAACACGCTGTAAATATGCGAAATGCATCAGTTGAGAAGGATGTGGGGGTATTACCAGTCTGACCAGCTGATTTTTGCATCAGTGAGCACGTGTAGACGGTCACACGTACCCGTAGACACCTGCGCACATTCATTTGCTCTCCAGACAGCCTTGATTAAACTCAGACGTTATTGCGGTTTTAATAAGAACATCTATAGAGTTTTCCATCAGGGGACCATTTCTCATTGTAAAATGGCTTCTGCTGCTTGACTGAGACCCAATAGCCGGAGATCCTTATAGACAGGAAGTGAGGGAAAAGCATTTGGGGGCTAAGGGAGCACACAGAGAACATTCGGTTGAAGGATAAAAATACACCGTGTGGAGCTTTCCCTGGTTCTATAGTTCTGCATGTATTCTGCTGTCACTTTATCCTCCTCCTAGGTGTTATTAGGAGCTTTGAAGGAGGTGTAACACTGAGGAATGGTTTTGTGGCTGGTACATGACAGCTGTGGTTCAGTCTGTTCTAGCCCTCTCTGTCCTCTATCTGTGTCATCAGTCTTGCCAGTCTAACCATCCTAAGACTGGTCGACACAACGCAGAGCTGCAAAGCATGTGACGATGCAGCCTTCCCTTTTCTTTTTCTTGAATACTGAAATCTATCCTCCTCTTCTTCTGAGCTTCACTGACTAAGCCTCCCGATCCCATGTTTCCTGAAGTATCTGCCAGTTCAACATCACACACATTAAACCAGGCCCAGCAGACCCATGAGAGCTAATATGTGAGGATTAGCTTCCAAACCTCAACACAAAACAGCTCTGAACAGACGTCACCTCTGTTGAACTCTCTGGATCTTTTTTTTTTTTCTTTCCTTGAGCTAAATGGAAATAAAAAAAGTGTTTGATTAAATTAAAATTAATCAGATTGATTCCTGTGGTGTAGTGTTTAAGTAAAATGATATTAAAGCACTGAAACGTATGTATATTTAAGTATGTTTGAGTCAGTGAGTTTAATGACACTATTGCTTTTGGTGTTACTAAATAGCGAAAACGTATTTTGTTGTAATTCTTCATTAGGGAAACACATATGCAGCAAGTGTACAGTCATGCAGCCTATACATTAAAGCTTAAAACTCTCAGGAACAAAGCTTAATAGCTAATGTTTGCCTTCTTAGTTTGTGTATAGACTGCATATTAAAGATGGATGTGGCAACTGTCACTTACTGTTTCTGGACTTCTGCATGTTGAAGCTTCAACATCACATTTAGGCTTCTGCTTGGTAGTTTTTTTGGAGCAAGAAGTCACCATATTTATATGTAACCCACAGGGGTGGAAGTTAGCAGCAAATGCTAGCAAGCATGGTTAGGCATCAGTGACACAGTCGAGTGCTAAAGCCCCTTTTACAGAGGCATACAGATTGGTCAGTGACCCCCGGCAACTGCTGCTTGTAAGGTAAAAGTGTGTATTCTGCACCTAGTTGGTTTCAGGAGGATGCTGGGAGTCACAAAGCGGTATACAGTGCTGCACCGAAAGCCTCCTTGAAATTGCTTTGGTTGCTAGAAACTGTTGCTTGCAGTTTGCATGGGAGATGCTGGAAAATGTCTGCAAACACTAGGAAACTACTTGCCGAGTGTTAGTAAAACTGAAAAGTGTCATGCAAATCACAAGCTGAGACTGTTTGCCTTCAAAGTAAAAGTTGTGCCCTTTGAAATGCGCTGGTTGCAGCAGTAACTTCTACTGTGAAAGGTGAATGTTCTCTATTTGCATTATGTGTTGCACTTTTTCGAATTTTAACCCGCAACCAAAGCAAACGCAGGGAGGTTTCAGGTGCAGCACCCTCGATTTCACCCAGCATCAGCCAGCAATCTCCAGCCACTGCTCACTGTCTGAAACCTTAGAAAGTTGCATCTATAAACTAGTTGGTGCTAACATGTAAATAAAATGCTATAATTTTACTCCACGAAACTGATGATCTGGACCACATAGAATGGCCTGTGTGCTCCAGACCATTCAAGACATTTTGTCTTGAATGGTCTGGAGCACACAGTAGCATTAGCCACAATATCATTTTGTTACAAATGCTCAAAAAGGCACCAACAACACAAACACTGGCAATAAATCCAGTTCAGTGACTCAAATTTGGGAGTGAATCCTAGTAGAGCGCTAGGGCTAAAACTGCCTTAATCAAATCAGCTACACTCTTAAACAAAATCCAAATGGAGTGCAGTTGTTATGAAGGGGAGACATGTTTGCCGCGTCGGCTCAAATTTTCTAATTAGCACTAGACACTAAGTACAAATGGAAATGCTGCTAGTTTTGCAGGTATGATGGTCACAAACCAGAGAATTTTAATTCATTCAGTTGTTTTTAAAAGATTTCAAATTTAGAATAAAGTGGCATTGACTGACTATGTGGCAATGTGGATCTCTTGACTGACCAACAGCTGCATGGGTAAAAAAACAAACAAACAAACAAACAAAAGGCCTGCAATCATATTTGGTACCACTGCTTTTGAGTGGCTAAAATCCAGCTAAATATCTACACAAACCTAAAAAATAAACCATTGTTAGGTCGAGAAAAAAATGTG
>VUQJ01024144.1:30835-41904 GCA_015108635.1 Andinoacara biseriatus
AGTTAGTGATTTAAAAGTAATTCTTTTCCAAACATTACATTTTAAAGAAAAATATAACGTTTAATTTCGCATGACCGCAGTAGGTGGTGCTTTCTGAGTAAATGCTCGACCCACCTCTTCCCTTTCAGCTTTAGAAAAAAATAAAAATTAAGCTTTTGCCCTGTTTCTACCTCATTTGAATTCATCTGGCTGAACATGATTGATGTGTTTGTCTTCCTCTTTGTCTCCCATCGTCAGCACTCTGTCCAGCTGCATGCATGCTGTGGTGGCGCTCCTCTACCCCTTCTCTTGGCAACACACCTTCATCCCGGTGCTGCCAGGGTCCATGTTGGATATTGTCTGCTGTCCCACTCCCTTCCTGGTGGGGCTGCTATCCAGCTCGCTGCCTAAACTTAAAGAGCTGCCTGTGGAAGAGGTGAGTACAGCGTCCCCTCATGCTCTCTGACTGTCTGCCCTTGACTGGAGTTTATTATTCTGACCTGGAGTTTTTTCATTTTCAGACTGATGTCTATTGCACTCTTCAGTCAGGGACCCTTAGATGTTCTTGCTTGTTCTGTTTCTGTCTTCTTGTTCTCATCGTTCTCCTTTATTAGGGTTTTGGCTGATAAATTACAGCCAGTACAGATCCACGCTGATTCCATTATGAACTGGCAACTGTGGCTGTTTCTCTTTCGCTTCTTCTGCCCCTGTTTTTATTGTACTAGGGACCCAGCCAGGTAACTTCCAAATGAAGAAAAGGATTCAGTAGTAAGGTCTCAGTTTTAGACAGCAACTTTCAGAGCTTATTAAACATTCATTTTGTGTGCCTGTTTCTCCAGTATGAATATTTTATTGACTTTTGTGATTATAAAATGAATATCTTTGGGTTTTGGAGGCTTTGATAAGACCTTGGTGAAGTAAAGTGTGGTGATACTTTGCTATATTGATCTGCATCACACATGGCTGGAATTTGTGGCCTTCATCTGATTCTGTTTTTCTTTTAAAATAAATATTTTGACAGTAGAAGTCGTGTGAATGGCAGCACCGTTAATTAGTTACAAAAGCATTAGTACACCCAGTTTGCACATGGATATCATTAAAGCTTCACTTTTTCCCAGCATTGACTCTATTAGCGTATCAAACTGAGAGGTGAACATGTTAATCAGAGTTAACACTGACCTACTAACAAGCTGTCAGCTTTATGGAGATTGGACTTGAAAGAAAAGTAATATAGTTCACCAAGGAGATCTCATGTATACGTATCAAATGATATTGATACCCTCCTTTTCTCTTTTTAGGCTTTAATGGTCGACCTGGGAACTGACCGCTTCATCAGACAGGTTGGTCTATGTATTAAAAAAATTTAAAAAAACAACACAAATCATGACATATGATTGAAACTAACTTTGCATGAACTGTGCCCCCAAGTGGCAATTTAAAGACAGTTTCTTTTAACTTTTGACATGTTTTTCAGTTACTTGCTTAGAGACAATAATGAGCATTCCTTATTTCTGGCACAAAATAGCAATAAATAAAAGGCGCTTTAATCTTGATTTGCTGCAGGAAGATGGTAGAAAATTTTAACAAAGTTAATATAATAAAAGTTCAAAAGGTGAGTAAGAAATGCCAAACGCAGGGCACAAGGAAAGACACGGAACGGGAAGATAATGACTAAATAAAGTAACAAAGCAGACAGAGTGAATTTGGCACAGGGAAAAAAGGGTAATAATTAGACAATAATGAGTGTGGGAAAAGAACAAAGGCAGGAAGTAAAAATTATAGCGAGCCCCAAAAAGGAAAAAAAACCAAACAAACTACAAAATAACACAGGAAGTGACAGAAAGAGAGCCATAGAACGCACCTTTGTAGGCAAACAGGAAGACACAGGCAGGAATGCAGAAAGCTGGAAAACAGTAAAATACTGAGAAAGACAAGAAAATAGAAAAAACTACGAGGAAGCGCAGAGACCATGCCAAGGTATCTTGGTTTTCTGTGGCAACATGTAATTGTGGTGTAACAGCTGTCACAGCAAAATGTCTCAATAATGTGTGTTACACTGCAGCAGCTAACTAAAGTTTGCAAACACGAGCACCCACGAGTAAGCAGACAAATAAAAGATTGCGTTATTTCTTCTGAAAATTAGACTTGCTTTTAAAAGGTCGTGAAACATCCTCCCCCTGTTATTGTTTATCTTTAGTAACTGCAGCGTTTTCAACTCTTTGCAGATGGATGACGAGGCATCGCTCTTGCCGCGGAAACTTCAAGCAGCTCTGGAGCAAGCGCTGGAGCAGAGGAATGACATCATCAATCAGGACTCTGACAGCGAGTCAGACGAAGGTGAATAATAAGTGACTGAACGTCTCCTCGGTAACAGGGCAGATGTTCTCCTTGTTAATTGGAGCGACAGCGTGTGCAGCGGAACATGCTCGGTCTGTGTGTCTGTGAAACTCGCTGGGAAATATGTTGCCTGAGTTCTGCTGACGGTGAGCCGTAAAGACTCATCTTAGAGATGAGCTAATGCTGCTTTTTGAGCTGACTGCTGGATTAATGCAGTTATTTTTAATCTTTAGAGTCATTTGGTGGTAAACCATAGAGGAAAATATGTTGTATGTGTCCCATGTGGTCTAGTGGTCAGGATACCTGGTTTTCACCCAGGTGGCCCGGGTTCGATTCCCGGTGTGGGAATGAGGCTTTTGTTAAGGTACCCAGGGGAGTCATAAATGGTTTATCTGTGAAGTACTGTCACAACATGCTTTATAGAACAAAAATAAAGAGAAAACTGGCATCCAAGTGACATTTATCAGGTGAAATCATTTGTTTTGTTTTTTTAAGCCTACTTCAGATGGATTTCTTATCTCTGCTTTCCAAATTCCCCTCCAAAAAAATCAATCCCTAACTGTGCAGTCATGTTACATCTGCCAAGTGCCAATCAGTAACCAGTTCTCACTAATCCAGAAATTCAAGACATTTGGCAAAAGGAAAGATTAAACTACAACTACTACAACAAGCTAATATTAGTGGACAGTAATAAAGAACAACAACAATATAAACTGTCGTTGGACGATAGATGCATCTTCGGTTGTTCTGATATGCAGGATTTCAGGTTTTTCTGCATTGTCATTCTGCTTCAGTTCTGAGTGTCTTCTGACATCCTCTGACTTACTTTAATAATATGAAGCAGTCTCACCGTTATTGTTATGTCTCATTTTGCAGTTAATATGACTGAGGCTGGCTAGACTAGATTCAAGAACTTAAGTGATTGTGCAAACGCAACAAAATTCTTGATCTTGAAGGTTTAACAGTAGCTGTGGGCAGATTTTATCACACGTGGCTGTGATTAATGTTTAATTTTTATGCCTGCAGAGTATAACTCCTTGAACAGCCTGGTGTCGGAGGCGTTCATCCGCTTCTTCCTGGAGACTATCGGACATTACTCCCTGTTTATTACTCAGAATGAGCGCGGGGAGCGCATTTTCCAAAGAGAGGCCTTCCGCAAATCTGTGGCGTCGAAGAGCATCCGTCGTTTCCTTGGAGTCTTCATGGAGTCTCAGATGTTTGCAGGGTTTATCCAAGATCGGGAGCTGAGAAAGACACGAGCTAAAGGTAGACTGCTGTTCTCTGAGTCACGGCGGGGTGTACGAATGCTCTTTTTTCATTAAAGGCTGTTTGCCTTTCTTTGTGGATTTCCACCCCTGCATTCTTAGTGCTCTCTCTGTAGAAGGAAGCATTGCACTTGCACTGACCTCTAGTGGCTGAAAGTTTTCATCAGCGTAGTTTTTCACTACATCACAGCAGGTCCCTGGAGTATTGATGCTGATGTTATTTTATTTATTTATTTATTTTTTTAAATCTCTGCCATTGTGTTGACAGGTCTGTTTGAGCAGCGGGTAGATCAATATTTGGAGGAGCTGCCAGACACAGAGCAGAGTGGAGTCAACAAGTTCCTTAGAGGCCTTGGTGAGTTCTGAAGCAAACATGTTTGAGCAGTTGGAAAGTTATAAACAGAAATATAAAATATTTATTCTGTATATGCTAATGTTATCGTGGCAGGGAAAAAAAGCTACTCATCAACTTTTACAAAATTGCTGCTTTCGCCCTCGCTTTATTTTTATTGTAACCATCTTACATGATATAAGGTAGCTGTGATAGGACTACATTATATAATAAAATCCACATTATATTCACTAACACGTTTAAACGTGTCTGAAGGTGCTCTTTAAAGAATTTATTAGGAAACCATGCATGTTACCAGTATTCAGATTTTTAGACCAAATTTCCTGCTATCATTTGACAAAGTTTAATGGATTTATTTTATCTGTTTCCAGGAAGTAAAATGAAGTTTCTCCAGAAAAAGAACTGAGGAGAAGACCTGATGTCTCAAGCCTCTGAATCAAGATGACTCTCTGTCTCTGTCTCTGTTTTTTTTTATTTTATAAAAGCATGTACATATTATTTCACTGTAAGCTGTGATACTCTTCATTGTGTGTTTATAGTACCTTATGAGATAGCAGTTGTGGGACGGTACACAGCAAGTGAGTCATAGAGTAACCACTGATGTCCAGTCGTGCTTGTGAAGAGCGTTATCGGAGTGTGTGAGTGTATGTGACTTGAAATGGGTTGTAGGTGAGCGTAGTTGTACAGATGTGTTCCTTTTGCATTATTGTACAACAGTGTTTTTCTCTGTTTAAGGTAAAGCCTGTTCAAAAACTGTACATGCAATACAATGAAGAAAATGGTTTGAACTCTTCCTGGAGATTTTTACAAGCTTTTATTAAAAGTGGTCATTAAAATGGTTCCAGTGCTTGAGTGTAAGTATTGAACTAACTAACAGCATCCGTGCTCACTCATTTTGGTTAAGTCTAAATATTTTTTTGAAGCATCTGCCATCATAAATATGATTTTTTTTTTGCCTTCACTTTCCCCTGTTGAATCAGCCAAAGCAGCTCCTTATCGATAGCAGTACAGATGTACTCCACAGCCTTTATTCCTTTTATTATCAAAACGAGGCCCAAAGCAGTACAGATATCCCATTCAGACATAGACACATTTTGCTTGATGATAAAAACTCACCTCCTCTTACCACTGACATCTCAATGACAGCCGCTCCCAGAGCTATGCATTAGGTTGGTAAGATCCCAAAAGGCGCAGCAGTCTAACACTAGCTACCACATGCTGCTGGTAACCTAATTACGTCTGTGCACATCACTCCGATGGCTGTCGCTGCCATGCTGTTATTAGCCCTCCTAACTGAGCGGCTCGCTGTTGATTCCAGGTGCCATGTTACTCTTCCCCTGCCTGTGTCCTTTATTGCCGTTAAGAGTGACATTTGATGTGAAGTAATCGTGCAGAGAGTTTAGGCTAAAGATCCACACCAACAGCTGGCTGTGAAAGAGGGATTCAGCATCTTCAAGACATAATCAAATCACACTATAATTAAAATTAGAGTATATTTCTGCTTTCAGAATGTAGTAAAAGCATAGAGATATAGGTATTTTTTTAATTTTATTGTGTATCGGTGTGTAAGCACAATAATGCTACAGCTGAAGCTAACGCCTCTTTGAGTTAGCAAACTGTTTTTTTTTAAATCTATGTTTTTCTTTCAAATCTTAATCTAAAATACGCTTAGGAGTTAAATCTGGACTGGAGTAAAAAGTGCAATAATTCCCTTTAAATTTTAGTGCATAAGGATATACTCAAAAGAAAGTGTCTAATTTAAACATGAAATAAATGTAAACTCGTACACCACTGCCATGCAGTGAAAATTACAGCTGTACTTTGGTGAACACCAAATATATGTGCTGCTGCACAGGAATAGGGCAAATGTGGTATACTGGCCAACTGGCTGCATTAAAATTGGTATTGCACATTATTACATCAATAATTTAAGAACAGGAAGGGATGAGTGCTTAGAGTGAGGGCCTTAAATTGGGAATATTTGCTTTCTACTTCTGGCAGCATGGTGGTGTTGTGGTTAGCACTGTTGCCTCGCTGATTCTAGTTTGCCCGTGTGTGTGACTGGTTGTGTGTCTTTCTGTGTTGGCCCTGCGACAGGCTGGCGACCTGTACAGGGTGTAACCTGCCTCTATGACAGCTGGGATAGGCTCCAACTCCCTGCAACCCTGAACAGGATAAGCAGAAGAGAATGGACCTTCTACTTCTTCAATGCATCTAAGAAAAAATATTTTGATGTTGCTTTTGTGGCAATTTTGAATGATAGTTTCCCTGGATTGACTTTTTAACAACATTTTGAAAAATTCTTCCAATACTTTGTTACTGCTGTAACAAAATTATCCCCCAAATATGGGAAAAATAAAGCTTCTTCTTTTTTTTTAAATCATATTTTAATGAGATGTCACTTTTAAATGTATCCATTATTGTGTTTCCTGATGTTTGGGTTGAGGCAATATTGATACACAATAGATATTTAAGCTGAATTTCTGACATTTACTCAGGTTCTACAGTCATCTATAATTTTCAGATGCTTATTTAATTTAAAAATAATGAAATAATAAAAATGTATAGCACTTTAAAAACACAATTACAAAGCGCTTTACCCACTAAACATACTAAAAACATACGAAATAGCACGTATTTCAGCTCCTCTTCCAAATCTAACTGTAAATGCTAAAATGTACAATATTATAACACTTTAATCTGTTGTGATGATGCATGATTTCCGTTTACAGTACGGTGGGGAGTTTTAAAATGTGTTATGCATTAATTACCCGAAGCTCTCCCATCGCTGCAGCCCCGTGTTGGGAGGCTCCGTCTGTAAACTTGCAGTCTTCTCGCCAAGTGTCACACTTCAGCTTTGAGAAACGTCAGAAGTATTGCACGAGTATAAAATCTCACGATTAACAACGAGACTTGGAATCTCCAAAATTTTGTCCGGGCCAAAGAGCGACATCCGATGGGGGGATCGACGCTCGGAGATGCGCGGGTCAAGGTAAAAGAAAGAAAGAAAGAAAGAAAAAACTCTCTTTCATCTCACACAGTGCGGCGCACAAGATATGATGGGCAGGCTGACAGAAGCGGAGTTTCTCGGCAGACAGTCTCGTTTCCTCCGGACCAAAAACAACACTATGACACCCTCGCGCGCACACTCATGTTTACCTGACAGGATGTTTTGCGTGATCCGTGCGCTTCGTGAGGGGATTTAATTATTAGACGGGCACAGTTTGCGGATGCTTGGTACTGGAAACTATTCGTGTGCTGACTTTGTGTTTTCGTGCTGTCCTTCTGTGTTGTGGATTGCACCATGATGCCATGATAGGGGCGGAATCTCCTGCGCACTTTCTAAAAAATAATATCACGCTCAGTGATGCGCTGGCTGCTGATGCAGAGGCTGGCTGTGGATGAAGGGGCAGGTACTCTGCGATTTGTCTGACGTGCTTGTTATTTTTTTGAAGAAGCTTTAATAAGGTGCCGTCAGACTGACAGCACATCCATAAACAGATGGAACAGGTAGCCGAACGCGTAATACACCAGAAGGAAAATCACAGGAAATCCCAAATTCCCACAGCCTTATGCAGTGGGCCAATACAGAAACTACAGAGGTGTGTTCATACTTAATATAAGTTTCCCATGAGGAGGATGTAATATTCAGATTTGGATGTTTACAATTCAGTCATAATCTAGTCTAAGCACTCAACAGATATTCATTGCAATAATTATATGATCCTCAGCAAGTTGTTTTTGTATTCATTAGTAAGCTACATCTCACTTTTAATGCCTCTGTAAGATAAAGATAGGAAAAATGATAGCTTGCATAATGAATTCATCCCGTTCTCCAAATAATAATAGTTACTAGAGTGCAGAAATTTGTTTGTTTGTTTGTTTTGGTTGTGACATATGCTGTATAAATAACCCAGACTTGACTAACACATTCCCATAAATAACTCCTGCACAGCTCTGTAACAGGATTTCATATCAGCAAAATTCTTGTCCAAGGCCACCCACTGTGATTAAGCTCTTGAAACGTTTTCCCTCTTATTTAATGCAGAATTTGAGCTGTGTGTGTTCTGTAAACTTTGCCATGGTTATTATATGAAACGTAATTGCTTAACTTTGTCAATGAGGTTTCATTTCAAATAGGATCTTTTGCTTGAATGTAAAGATATCTAATTCAATGCAAATCCCAATCAGCCTGTCAATCCTGGTGAGTGTAACTCCCCTCTTAAAAAGCCTGACCTCAGTCCTCAGTTTCCTTAGTGCTGCACAGTAGCTACAGCCATGTTAGCTAGCAACTTTTATTAAAATATTTTAGATTTTACAGATTTTATATATTAATGGTCTGGCTTGTACTACTGTAAAGGAATTGCAATGGTTAACTTAAATGTACATTAATAAAGATATACTCACTATATATACAGTGCTGTGCAAAATGCTGGAGTCATTGCTCATTTGCTAGGAAATAGGTGCAGCCAATTATTTAAACATGTGAACATAAACCAAAGCACAGAATATAAAGCAGAAGCAGAGTTTGTACAGTTGTTGAGTTCAAGCTTGAAAGTCAGTATTTGGCGTGACCACCTTTATTCTTCAACACAGTCTGAACTCTGAGGCAGCTTTCTTGTCATTTCTTTAAGTAGTCTTAAGGAATAGTTCTCCAGGTTTCTTGAAGGACATTCAAATCTCTTATTTGCATGTTAGTTGTTTTTTGTTCCCTTCCAGGCTCTGGGGAGGCTATTCCCTTTAACTGCATTGGCAGTAAAAGCATACCTGTGATCATTATCATGCTGAAAAATGAAGCTGTTGCCAATTATTGCATGGTGGATCAAAATCAGATGGTATTTTTCTGCATTCGTAATTCCATCTATTTTTACAAGATCTCCAACACCACTGGCTGAAATGCAGGCTGTAGACACTCGCTGTTGTACCTCTCTCCTAATAGTCTCTTTATATATTGATTATATTTGAATCTTACATTTCATATTTGGATTTATCCCTCCATAAGACCTGTTGCCACGGATTTTCAGTTTAGTTCTTGTGTAATTTGACATACCTCAGCCTTTCCTCCCTTTTTATCTGCGTTAGGAATGGCTTCTTGACAGACACTTTTCCACTGACACCAGGTCATTTGTCTGACTGTGTATGACTTTCAGATACTCTTCATCTGCTGTAGATCGTTTTTTAGGCCTGACACTTCTTCTTTTATTCTCCACTTTTCCAGTTTCCTCAATTTTTTTTTTTTTTGTGTGGTCAAGTGCACGGTTTTGCCAAGTTTTAGGTTAATAGCTCTTTGGGAATCACCATGCTGGTGCAAAAATGCTATTTCATGTCTGTCAAATTGTGTTATCTTTGACATTTATTATAGATTCAGCTCAAGAACAAAATATGTGTATTTGCTGCTAGTAGCAAAGTGCCTAAAGATACAACTTAAAATTTGTTGACTATACACTGGTTCAACACAGGGATATCTTTTTGAGGGGTGGCTCGAGACTTTTGCACAGCAATTTTCTTAGTTTAGTGTTTTGGGATTTATGGTTTTCCTGATCACAGTAATATTAAATTTAAATATTAAATTGTGTCATTGGTATGTGAAAAAAGTAACTTATTACTGAGCTGCAGCGTTATAGAACAATAGTATGTGATAGTTGTTGGTCTGTCTGCTTATTCTGCCCCCTGGTGACAAAAAACAGATTAATGGCCCTTTAAAATAAATAATGAGTATATGTCATGTCATTTTATAGCTGTAGCAGTTTGAGTACTCCACAGTGAAAAGATAATCATGATTTGGAAAATGTGCATTTAAGGTCTGGTTTCTATCTTAAACTGCAGCAGCTGAAGCTGATTTTTTTAGTCAAGGAAGTTCAGTAAGAAAGCTGGGATGGTATTATTATATATAATGCCATTCTTGAATGAACTCTTTGCATTTGCTTAATATCTGGCAAGTGAAAAGTGAAGACGTATCTTTCCTTTTCATAAGGCATTATGAAGTGAGTTGTTTGAGGGGAGAAATAGTAAAAAGGCATAATAACTTCAGTGTTTGAAGATAATCCCGCTTTCTCTGTGACCTCATCACCTCGGTGTTAATAGATGTTACACAGGAGGTGCTTTCAAGGGAGAGATCATAGCACAGGTTTCTATAATTGTGACGTCTCTGGAGATGGTACGCGTATCTAGTGCCAGCTTAGCAGAGCAGCGAAGCTGGCGGGAGGTTCCAACGTGAGCGATAAACGCTGTGAAGGTTGCAGAGAAAGCGAGTGCACAATTTGAAAATGCTACGGAGCTGAGTGAACGAGACACAGAGTGCACTACGACTGACTAATTGTGTTTCAAATTGGGTCTTTGAGTTCACGATGGGGAATGGGATTGCTCTGAGCTCCCTGCTGAAGTATCCAAGGATGAGAAAGTTGTCAGATTTTTAGGTCAGGCTTTAGGGGTTGTTGTTAGGCAGATTTTCTCATAGGTCCAGATGTCACAGTGGTTTAATTCAGGGCTTCTGAGTATTTGATGTGGACTATTTTAAGTTTTAATTGGTTTCAATAGTGACCTCTTCCTTAGTTTCGTTTCTCAGCTTTCATACTATCTTGCAGCTGTATCTTTGGTAAGTATGCAAGTATTAATTATATATCCCTTCAGTGTTCACATTTGTACCTCTTTTCTTTCCTTTTGCACTGCTCTGTTCATTTTATCTGTCGTTTTGAAGACCTACTTGATTTGTTAGTGTTAGAAGGAATAGAAGGAGTGCATCGTAGTCCCATCAGAGCCTGACCCCGTTTCCGTGAGCTACGTTAGAGTGTAGCCCCTCTGGGATTTGTCCCCTCCTCATGCTGACAAAGGGAAGAAGGCCACAGCTGGCCCATCCTAGCCCAGCTCAACTTAGCCTGACAAAACCTCAGCCTTACATCACCTAATCCTGCCTGCTGCAAAGAACCTAAAGGTGCTTGCATTACAATTTCTCCTTCCCTCCTCATTGTAGGTCACTTGGTCTTCCTTCCTTTAATTTGGAAAGGCTTCCGGGGATATTTTGCCCTACAAAAAATAATTATGTTATCTCCCTAATTCCCAATTATTATGCACAGGCTTATTTAAGAAAAAGGATTAGATTTTCCCTCCTTTTTTTTTTTGTTGGCTGCATCAGCGAG
>VUQJ01024144.1:46020-59411 GCA_015108635.1 Andinoacara biseriatus
GTACTGGCAGCATGGAATCTGACATTTACCAGTTAGGCAGGGTTTAAAAATAGGAAAGCTGCATTAAAAGGAGGTAGGATCCAGTGTTTTTGGACTTTCATCCATAAGGCCTCTTTGTAATCAGTTCTGATCATATTTCTTCAAATGTATCTTTTGTGAGGTTTGTAGAAGTCCAGACTAAATCACTTAAGCATTCCCTCAAACTAGATTTACATCCACTTGTGTTTCTGGTCCATGATTATGGTGGCCTGCATTATGGTTCTTGTGTGACACAGTGGTGCAGTGATTAAAAATGATGAATCTTCTGGGTTCAAACCATCTTGTCTAGTCGGGGCCTTTCCATGTTTGGTTTACATGTCCTCCCTGTGCTCCCACAGTCCAAAGACATGCATGTTGGGTTATTTCGTACTACTTAATCAGCCAGATCATGGATGAAAATCTACTTGAAATCTGTCTAGAGTCTACCCCACCTCTTGCCCTATGATAAAATCTTTTTATGAAGTTCAGTACCTTTGCCAAGTATTTTTTGAGTTGATTTATTTGTCCCTTGTGTTGATTTAGTTTATTATAAAAATCCAGAATTATCTATAATCCATCTCTGTGGGGTTTTTTTTTTGTCATTTTGCTTTGAAAATTGTAGTAGAGAATATATGTTCTGTTTTTTATATATCTTTCCTACAGATTTCGCTCCAGATGCAGCAGCTGCTTGAGGCGTCACACCACTCAGACTCTTGGAGTCCACTGAAGATAAAATTCAACTGGGATGCTAGTTACTGGACAAAACAAATTTCCTGTTTAGGTAAAATGAATTTTAATAATGCAAGAAGACTTATTCAGATTATGTTTTGCACGAAAAAACCTCTGCACTAAAAAAAAAAGTTAAATACACACAAAAGGAACTGTTACCATCTATATCTGTTTGATAATTAATTAGCATTATTTTGATGCATGACGTGAAGTGCTGTCTGTGAACCTGAGCTCTCACTGTGACTCTTGCTCTGCAGGCCAGCTGACTGTTGAGGGGGGAAACTGCACTTACCCACCAGGGTTGGCTTGCTCCAGTATTATGAGACCCCAGCCCATTACCTGCTTGACCCTGCCACCTGTGTTTCACAGAGGACGAGAGCCAGGCTATGGGTACCAAGCCTGCTGTGAGCCCCAGATGTGTTGCCTGCATGGCATTCACTCTCAGCCAGATCTGCCCAGTCTGGACAAAAGCCAGCTGGAAGCCACACTCTATAACTCCAGCTGTGCTCAGCCAGCTCATATTTCTGCTTCCCAGCACCAGAGCCAGCAGATCCAGAGGTTCTGGGACTCGGAGAATTCCTTGCAGTGTCCTTCCACTGCATCACCTGTCCCAACCACAGGGCGCAACCAGCGCAGCTGCAGCCGAGCATCTGCGTCTCAGCCGCAAGCTGCTGACTCACAATCACATTCTCAGTCTAAGTCCTATCTTTCTCAACACCAACACCAGAAAGAAGTTTTTCCAGATACCCACGGCCAGCTAAGTGCAGAGCGTGGGAGGCCAAGCCAGCGTCGGGGGAAGCTATCGACCAAGACAGCTTTGCAGCAGGAGCTCAGCCACACGGTTGTGGACAGAGATGTGATGAGTGAAGAGAGCTGGGGGGAAACACATAGAGTGGAGGAGACTTGTAGACAAACAGCAATAGCTGAAAGCATACTGGATGAAGAGTTGCAGCAGGGCAGGAGGGTTCAGAGTCCTGTCCAACAGCAGCAGCAGCCGCTGTGTTTAGCAAGTGTGAGAAAAGAGCAGCAGAGGACCAAATCTGCACTGACCATCAGAGACTACAGAGGTGGGAAGGTAAGAAATTAAGTTAAAAATACATCCAGACTAATGGAGGTACTGCAATGCCATATATGTCTATATGCACATGCATTCAAAATAGAACTGAAGCAACAGTGTATTAAAAAAGCAAGATAAAATGAAAATAAAAAATCTCAGTTGAATCAACAAATGAGCGGCAGACACAAATCTCTTTGGGGTTGTGTCAGGAAGGGCATCCAGCGTAAAAATGGGCCAGATCAAACATGCGGAGCTACCCGCTGTGGCGACACCTTGAGAATAAGGGAGCTGCCGAAAGTAGCTTTTTATATACAGTACGTGTCAGTTACGCTCCTCCGTGTAATAACAACAAAATTCAGCTTCAATTCAACTTCATAAAAGCTGCAGAGTTGTGAACATTGTTTGATAGTTGGCCTTCAGATCAAAGTGAGCCATGTGGTGGGATTTTTGTGCACCTCAATCTTCGGTTTTTCACTTCACACGTGGTTCTGCGAAGCTTCTAGGGGCTCAAGCGAAGTTTTTAACCCATGATATGGTAAACCACACAAAGCCGTTTATATGCGTCTCTCGAAACCCACTACTGTTTGGTCAAGCCTATTTCCTCTGAAAACGCGGATGTTCAAACACTTTTGCTTGTACAAAGGCACCAAAGCCTGCATCAGAAATTGCCTATTGATGAAACATTTAAGTCTAATGAAAAGCCGGGAACACCATTATTTATACATTTGAAAGGCCCATTGTATATTTTTAAAATATTGACATGTAGGCGAGTGTTTGAGGCCTTGTTCAGTTTTAATTAATATCCGTTAATGACAGAAACTAAAAGCAACACTTTATATTAATGCCAGAATGATCACTTGCCACAGCTGACAGCTAGCCTCAAAACAGATGGTGCAACAGAAAGCAGCTCCTGCTTTCAAAAAGAAGGGGATGATGGGAAAACAAAGAGCTGCTCTGACAATTATAGCCGAGCAGTTCAGTGCATCCTTAAATCCAGGAGCACGCCGTTCGTCATAATCACTCTCGGTGCCAGAGGTTTCAGCAGTCGCATAATCACCCTTCTCTAAAAATTCTCAAGATGGGCGATCACTAGCACAAAGATGTGTTATTTTTACATTTTCAAGTCACAGCATCTGAAAATGATATAAAGCCACTTGGGCACAGTCATTTATGTGCTTAACCTGTCATTAATGAGTCACTGAGGGAATAGTGCGAGCTGCCAGTTTTTTAGCTCTGGTTTGCACTGAGATAAATTCCCGCACCCCTCCATGATTCCAGAGAGAAGGATTATAGTCTATTTTCCTCTACAGCATGAATCCTGCAAACGTTTCCCAGGGGGCATAGATCAGGTAAGTGTTTTAATCGCATGATACTAAGGAGCATGTGCTTGGTGTCAGCCTGGCCTGAAAATGTGTGAAAAAAAAAAAAAAAAAACATAGCTCAGGTGTTTAAAAAGCTTCTTGGGAGACTTGCATCAGGTAAACTGTACTGTAAGAGAGAGAGTGGGCAGGATGGCTTAATCAAAGGGCCACACTGTAGCCCTCGGGTTCAATTTACATATGATAATTGGTGTGATATCCAAAGCTTTCATTGCGCCAACAATAACACTAATATATTCAGCATGTTTGTAAGGATTGAGGTGTTCCCAGAATAGGCTCTGAGTGATGTTTTTGTTCATTTGGTGTGTGCCCGTGTGTGTCCATCCTCTTTTTTTTTTTTGTCTCCTTTCACTTGTTAATGGCACGAACAGGTGCATCTGTGCATGCGATGCAGCTTGAAACTCCACTCAGTGGTGTGTACATATTTATGTTTTTTGACAGAGATCCACATCCCTGGAGGTATCAGTGACAGCTCACGAGTGTGTATCTGACGTGCAGAGCAGCAGGCTTAGCCCTGGCTCGGTGTGCTCGAGGAGGAAGAGACGCTCCCAGAGCATCCCGACAGAACTGGCAGTGCCATCCACCAGCCCTTACACTGAAAGGCCCACAGGATGCGCTCGCAGCCTAGAGGCAGGAGCTGCAAATAAGGTAACCCTGCATCAGGATATATTCACACATGGGGAGGTTGTGCTGTCAGATATATTAGAAATAATCACAGTTAGGAGGTGCACTCGCCACGTCTGTGCTCACATCTTGTTATCTCTGGTCACACACACGCAGATCCACAATAAAAACTGCAGCTACAAAACGAACAAAAAGAGAAAACGCCACAAGATCCATTTAGCACCAACGGACTGAGATGCTCAGCTGTCACTGGGTTGCTATTTTTCATGTACTTTAAGGATTTTATTGGCCCCGTGGAAAAAAAAAAAAGAACAAACCTTTTGGAGTTTCAGAAGGAGCCGAATAAAAGTAAAAAAGGAACGTGGAGTTAGTGAGCTTGGCACACCTCTGTATGTGTAAAGCCCACTTCTCATTTCTGTCTCAGGCTAGGAGCTTGAGGTTAAATTAGCACACCCACACCTCTGCTTTGGTGTAATGCACATACTGTACGTGTTAAATCTGACAAGGAAGAAGAATGAAAATGAGCAAGGGAATGATGGTTCTGCTACTTCAGTTTTACTACCTAAATTCCCCGTGTAAGTCCAACAATGTAGTAGAAAAGTGATACTAAATCTGTGCAGTGCTCTTGTAAAAATGTGTGAAAAATAATAAAATCTGTGAGGCATTTAGTTGAACAGTTTCCTCAGGAGATAACCTCGGGAATGAGGAGCCCATTTTTCCAATCATGTTTGACAGTTTTTTATTATTTGAAAGATTGTATAAAACTACAGGATCCTTTCAAGTCATCATTTTGCTTAACAGCTCTGTTTCCTGTTGAAGGTATTGACTAACATTTTTAGATAATATTTGTTTTGGTTTCAGTATCACATGGTGGATCCCAGACAGAGGAGAGCTTCAGATGGGGTACTTTGTGTGACTAAGGAAACTTCAACGGAACCTCATTTACTGGTCTATAAAACGGAGCCAGGTGCTGGAAAATATTGTGAAATTATTTCTTGTCACTTAAAAAAAAAAAAGTTTGTGAAGGCATGCTCATTTTTTTTAATTTTTTTTTAGATCACTCTGTCACTTATGTAAATGAGGAGATTGGTTTTGATGCCAAGAAGAAATGCAGCTTCTCAAGTAACAGCCACAACAGGTACGAAGTATCTTAAAAGTCAAACATCAGTCTATGTGCAAATCAGGAAAAGATGGTTCATTTTTTTCACTTTTTTTTTTTAACAGAGATTCTCAGAAAGACTCAGAAAAGTCCAGGGTTCCAGTGGTTTGCCTCGAGCGTCTCAAAATACTCGTGTCTCAGCTCCCACCGCATGGAAGAAGGCAGAGTGACCCTTTACCTGCCAGCGGGACGGACAAGACTGAAACCCTCCCTCAGCAGAAAACCTGGCGAGATGTAATGCCCGAAGTATGGCTTATTTCTTGTTTTGAAGCCACCATAGCAGTCATAACACGATGTGTTTCATTTGTTTATATGGTCATAGTTACGGGGTTAAAATGACTCTTTTTACACTTTGGTATGGGTTAAACAAAATGTGATAGAGTGTGTTAGTATGGTTTAAGATGAGCCTGGCTAGCTGCCACCCTCTCTATTATTTATGCATGCCAAAGCGATTTATAAGAAAAATGGAAAAAAAATGACTTCCTTCTTCTTCTCTTGTGAACATAGGGAATGGTGAGAGAATCTCGCTCGCTCACAGCACCAGAGCGACAAACTTGTAATGAGTCCACCGCACAGTCAGCCAGCAGCCGCAACAACAGAGGGAGACCTATTTCTCATAAAGCATCCACACTGCCTTCCACTGACTCTAAGTATGTGCCACCAAGTTTCTATGAACTGGATCTGGATTCTGACTCTGATCCCAGGTCAGTCTCAGAGGATGTAGTAGTCTCACAGGCTGATTCAGACCCACAGCTTGACTCAGATGCATCACCAGATTCTGACCCAAATGCAGCGTCTTTGTCTGAGGCTGAACTTGAGTGTGTAGCGGAACAGAAATCCGGAGAGATGGGGCTGTGTGGCGACTCAGAGCCAAGTCTTGAGTATGAGGCAGACCCAGAATCAGATGCAGGACAGGATGGCCGAGGGCTGGATGCTGATACAGAATCAGGTGATGCTGAAACAGAGTCTGATATCCAGCCTGGATACGACCCGACTTTTCAGGGTGAGATTGATTCTGACGTTGCGTCCGATCAGCCTCCAGACTCTCAGGGCTCTGTGGCATCTGAGCTCGATGTGGAATCTGAACCTGAGCTGACGACTGATGACCCACAACCACTTCGCTCTGACCTGGAAGAAGAGATTGGTCCCAGTCAGAGGCCGCTCCTGATTGCAAATCCTCTTGGCACAGAGGAAGGCCAGCCTGAGCAAGACAGCGCAGAGATGGAGAGTGAGGATTTTTGTGCCGTGTGTCTGATCGGAGGGGACCTGCTGTGCTGTGATCGTTGCCCAAAAGTCTTCCACCTCTCCTGCCATATCCCTCCTCTGCTGAGCTTTCCCTCGTAAGCTAACATGAAATTTCAGCATGATCCTCTCACCTCCTGTTAAAACAGTTTATATAAAGCTGGCATTATAACCTAATGTGTCTAATCTCATTCAGAGGTGACTGGGTGTGCACCCTGTGCAGAGATGCTCTACAGCCAGAGGTCGAATACAGCTGTGAGAATAAGAGAACATCTGGAGAACACGCATCAGCACATGGGCTAGTTTCATGTGACCAGAGAGTAGGTCATTTTATTAGTGGCAATTAACAAATTTATATATCAGTCATATTGATATGAAATAGTAGGTAACACAGCTCTTACTAATCATATTAGTTAAGGCTGTGCACATAAATGCAACAAAACCTCCATAAATGTCATGAGTAATGTCTGTGTGTACATTATCATATAAAAATGGCTGGCATAAAAAATGTCAATAACAAAGGCTTCTAGTTTTGGATTTTGTTTGGAATTTTTTTTCTTTTATACCTTTTTTTTCATTCGCGTTTGGTTGAATCTTTGCAGAAATGTGAGCGGCTGACACTCCTGATCCTCAGTAACATCCTGAGTGCTCCCTTCCAAGAACCCGTCAGTCCACTTGTAAGCCGATCAACATTTTCATACAGTCCGCTGTATATATTTTTTTATTACACTTATAGACACACAATAGTACCATTAAGTTCCTAATGTTGAAAAAAAAATATTTTGCTGCTGTAATTGACAGTCTTTGTCTGCCTAAAGATTCCCTCATGGGTTTTATCTGTAACTCAGTTCTACTCACATTCAGTTTTTCTGAGAATCAGTGTACTTCAGGCATTAAAATTGTGTTGAATGCATTTTTTTTCTTCATAAAATATTTACATAACTGATTTTTATATGCTATTTGAGGCGTTCTGTGATTATAATTCATGCTTACAGCAGCGAGCAGTCAATGTATTCCGCAGCATTTTAGTGTGTATTGTGTTTATACTGTTTTATAACTCATAAACATATTACTCAATAGTGATTAAAAAAAAAATCCACAGTACACAACACAGAAACAGGCTGCCTCTAAGTTACCATGTTATGTTATTAGAGGTAACTTGGGTCTTGGATGCCTAAGTTAGATTAAGGTTGTGTTGCAAGCACACACCCTGTACATCTGTCACAGTGATACATTATGGAACTCATGCAACATTTATGTGATGCATTTTGAAGAGGAGAGTGCTCTGAGGTAATTAAATTGGAATTGTTTTTAGAGAACTAAAGTGGCTGGCTGGATAATACAAGAGTCTTAAATGCCACTGCTTTCTCATACAGGCGCGCCATTACTACCAGATCATCAAGAGACCGATGGACCTGTCTGTGATCAGGGCCAAACTCAGCAAGGGGAATACCCAGTGTTACAACTCACCTGATGAGTTTGTTGCTGATGTCTATCTCATGTTCCGCAACTGCGCAAAGTTCAATTATGTAAGTTCAAAATCTAAATTCTGTTTGTTTGTCTGTAAACACACTTTCACTGCTTCACTCTTCTCTTCACTCTCTGATTGCAGCCTGACTCTGAGGTGGCCCAAGCAGGCCGCAGCCTGGAGGCCTTCTTCACCTCCAAGCTGAAGGACGTGTTCCCAGGCAGAGTTTTCTCCATGGCTGAGGCGGATTCCGACAGCGATGAGTACGATGAGGCCTACAGAACCGCTGAGAGCGGTTTCGCGTGGCCTGAGAGGAGGGAGCAATGCCACAGGAAGAGGAAAAGGAGGCAGTCTCTGAAGTCGAGGAGGCTGCATTTCTAATTAGAGCTTAATGGTGTGCAACCATGGCGGCAAACATGTTGTTTTTCTGTATAAATTTGCTGTTTTTATTTAGCAGCCTGAGGGAATGCAGCAGTGTTTCCATTCTGTGATCTAAAAGTAACCTGACCTTGTGGTTTGCAGTAATATAACAGTGCTGATGGGAAAGGGTACTGAAAGTACTAACTGATGCAGGCGTCACTGCTGTCCATGCAGCTCACTGGAGGAGCAGAGTGTAAAAATGAAATGAGGTTTAGGTCACATATTATAGGCTACACAATTGTACCTCTGTGGATCTCAGTTTGTTGCTTCTACAGCTATAAAACACATAGTGAGCTGATGCTGTAATACTTACTTTATCATATCATGTTTTGCATACTAAGCATTTGCTCCTGATACACTGCACTGCTTACTGTTTTATGCTAACATAAAGTACCGTACATATCTTACGTCATATGCTTTATTGTACAGAGGACGCTGTAGTTGAATGCTTATTAATCACACTTTGCATCTTTATTAAGTGGACTTTTCGTACTTTTTCAGGCCATCATAGCCCTGATTATACCCAGTACTTTGTCGGTAAATTCTGTACTTACCATATTCATGAGCTTTCAACACATTTATACATGTGTAATTGTATAAAATTTTATTTTACTATATGAATGATTGCAGGCAATTAACTTAGGTTTTAATAATTGTTATAATTATGTGTTTCTGTAGCTTTTTTGAAAAGGAGCAGCAAAATGTTTTGATTAGGGGAATAGAGGATGTGAGGGATTGTGGGCACCGTAAGCACTGTTAGAGCTCAGTGGGGCATTTTTATTGTTATAGGATTTAATGTCTGGAACAAACAGTTCAAGATTTACAGTTTGCATTTAGCTATCAGTTAAGTTTGTGTATGGATTACGTATCATTTACGTTGGAGCAAAATCTTCCACTCTTCTATTATCAGAATGTCTCAGGCTTAATAAAAGTGTACGGTATTGTTATCTTTCATTATTGATGAGTATAAAAAAAGTACTTGCTGTGTGTAGAGAAATACTGTTGAAAGGAAATGCGTAATTTTATAAAAATGCTGTAGCACATTTACTGTTGTTAACTATGCTGTACGTGGTTCCTGCAGCTTAAAATAGGCTTTGTGTGACGATGGATGTACAAAAGTAGCGAATGTACAGTATATGTAATGCGATTTCTTTTGACATTAGTAGCTCTAATAAGCATAAGGGAAAACTGCCATAGTTGCTGTCACTGTTTCAAGAGAAAAGGTTCATTTTTTTCTTCATTTTTTTACTATAATTATAAATGCACAAATATGAATATCAATAAAAAGCATTCAAGAAAACAGTGTGTTAGAATTATTATTTAACATACAATGCTCTGCAAAAGTCTTGAGCCACCCCTGATTTATTTATATTTTGCTTCTAAGTAGCCTGACTCATAATTTTTTAAGATGGTTTGGAGCAATAGTTTTTTTGGACATTGGCTGCTTTTTCATTCTTTTGAGCCACTTAACACTGACCTGTGAATCACTCAAGCATAAAAAAAGTCACCTAACTCAAGGGATGAACCTGTGTTGTGTTACACATAACAGACAACTGAGCAAAAAAAAATATTTAAAATTGTATCTTTAAACACTTTGTTACAAACACCCTGTCTCAGAAAAGACAATTTCCATTTCTTTGGTTGAATCTATTAAAACAACTACAGCAGATCTGAAAGTCATGTCGTTAAGGAACAGGAAAAAAATCCAGCAAAGACCTGACACAGGACCTGTGAGATACATCTGGGCCTTCAGCTGATCCATCTATTGTTCACTGAAACTCAGTAATAGTCTCAGTGGAAGGGTGGCTGCCAAGAAGCAATTCTTAAGGAAGGGAAACAGAGAAAAGGCTGAAGTATGCCAAATTACACAAGAACAGGACTGAAAATCAGTAGCAGCAGGTCTGATGGAGCAATGGATCCAAATTTGAATAATCAGAACAGTACCAGTGGATTTTCATCCACCCTGCAATACCATCTGGAAAGCATCTAATTGACAATGGCTTCATTTCTCAGCATGGCAACACACTGCCACTGCATATGTAAATAGAAAAACACACAATGGAACACCATCAGTCATGGACTGGCCTCCCCAGAGCCCGGACCTCAACATTATTGAAGCAGTGTGGGAGCATCCTGAGACAGAATGGAACAAAAAGCAGCCAACATCCAAAGAAGAGCTTTGAATTTTCTTCAAGAAGCCTGGAGAACTATTCCTGAAGACAACTGAAAGAAATCACAATAAAGCTTGTTAGATGTACAAACAAAATTGTACAAACTCAATAAATCGCTGCACCTATTTCCGATTTTCCTAGCAAAATATAAAGAAACAAGACACACTCTGAGAGTGCAAACCTTCACCAAGGCAGCTCACTATCTGGCCAGTAATTACTTTTAAGCAAATCGTATTTTGTATATTCATTTTATTTCCTTTGTTCTTTTAAAACATGCTTTAAGAAGTTGGTAGTGCAGTAACAATCAAATATGGGCAGCATGACAGATTGTTACTTTGATTACATGAGCATTAGGAGTCGGTAATGGATAATAGGTATTGATTTACAAATGAGTGCACATGAATAACTTGAGCTTCTTATATAATATTATACTGCCATATATTTCTAACTAACTAGGCAGCTCATTCTCTTTCTCTTTGCAATGCTTCCTTTAACAATAGAACACATTTTGGGGTCAACTTGAAAGAAAAGTAGATGTGAAATGTCAAAGTGAGAACAGAAGTTGTTACCAATATAAACAAAGGCTGCAGAATTTTAAGCACAGTTTTACAGATAAAAGACATTTTATGAAAATTTGACCTTATTTGACCTTGAAGAAGAAGAGCTCAGTGGTCAAAAGTAATGTGATATTTAGAATCACGGTGGAGGGTGCTGGGGGGGGGAACTGGGCTTCTCTGCTGCCCCCACGACCCAGGATGGATGGATGGACCTTCAGATCAATCTATTGACCTGGAAGGAGGGGTCAGAGGTCAAATTTGACATATTTATACGGTACTTTCTATATGTAAACAAAGGACACACCACACTTCTAAGTTATAAGGCTTTTTGCCAATTTAGGCCAATAATTTATCAAGTTGACCTTGAAGACCTTGGTGAATGTAAGCCAAATTTTGTCCCTGCTCCACACCCCTACAATGTTTTATCAGAATTAATTGAAAATGTTTTGAGCTGTTGTGTTTACAGACAGAATGACACACGTGCACACGTGTAAATACTACCAAAAACACAACTTCCTCGGCAGAGTTAATGAGGGCTGGTTAAAGACTTTTGCACAGTACTGTATGCTAAAGGAGACTGACATAGCTGTACATAGCCCTTAACCTTTTATTTCCTTTGATAGTTCAAATATGATAAAATATGTGTATTTTTTTCTTGTAGATCATTAGCCTAATGTAGAGTAAAAAGTGCACCACTTTGTGCCTATTCAACTGCTCATTAATTCAAATATCTAATCAATCATATGTCAGCAACTCAAAGCATTTAGCCATGTTGACATGGTCAAAACAGCCTACTGAAGTTCAAACTGAGCATCAGTAATTAAGAAATGGCTGCTCTACTGGGATTTTCCTAAATAAACTTATCTCGGGATTCTAGAAATTGCCTTGTTGATGCAAAGAAGGCAACTTTAACTCAATCGACCACTTTTTACAAACAATCAGTAGGGCATCTCTGAATGCACAGCACATCAAACCTTGAAGCAGATGAGCTACAGCAGCAGAAGAGCACACCGGGTGCCACTGCGGTTGGCTAACAACAGCAAACTGAGGCTACAATACACACACAGGCTCACCAAAATTGGACACTAGAAGAAAAATGGAAAAATGCTGTACTCCAATGGCCTCTACAACCACCAGATTGGAGGGGAAATTTGGATGAAACGCTGCAGCAACTGTGATGCTCTCAGCACCTTGTTGAATCCACGTCACAAAGAATTGAGGCAGCTTTGAAGGCAAAAGGGGGCCCAATTAAGAAAGTGGCCAGTTAGTGTATATGTATAGGATATGCTTGTGTGTAATTAGCAGCGCCATGACATGCACCTGTGACACTAGACTGAGAGTATGTGTTTCTGTTTGTTTCAACTAATTTAATTGTAAACACTAAGTGCTGGACAGTATCCAGGAAAGTGAGAAATCTAGAGTCCCGAATGACAAAACTACAAACAGTTTTGATGAGTTCTAAGATTCAGACTTGGGATTTGATAATCTTTCTGCTCAGAAGTATTTTTATTTTCTATTTTTTTTAAAAGCAGCCACTACCATTAGCTGTAGCTGTGATTGTAACCTAAACCTTCGGTGCAATCTGTCAAAGGTAAGAAAGCAGTCAGTCTAAAGGGGCAAAATACACATCTAAATGGGTTTTTACAAGTTTCTTTTCACATTTGTTTTTAATATTTCAGATTCCTAAATCTACTTGAATGCATCATTTGAAGCTTGAGCAATCTGTCATAATTAAATGCACCTTAAAACCCATTGCTGCTTTGCCCTGATGTATGTAGAGGTGAGTCATGCAGACAGCGCCGCCCACGTAGTCTACATGGTTTTTAAAAGGCTTTTTCGTGGCCACTTCAAACAGAACAACATCAGAACACATCTCATAACATGTAATAATGAATCTGATTGTCTGGAGAGCACTAAAGAGAGCGAGCGGGAGGGAGAAGCAGCTCGCTGGACTCTCTTTCCAGCACAGACGTGATGTAACCCTTTTGCGTGGCCCAGGAGACACTGCTGGCTCCTGCCTCACATCACACACAAGAAATTCTGGGGGGGAAAAAAAGGAAAGAAAACATTAAATGGTTACACTGCATGTGAAAAACAAAAGACTGAGAAAAAAAACAATTCTCATATTCAAAAGGAGTAGTTTAAGAGTTCACTGTGTCATAAAATGCACGTAACATAGAGTTTTCTGCATCTGGATGTTTTTTTTAGCTTTAGTCAGACAGTAGAAAGTGGGATTCATCGTAGGGATTTTAATGGTTTCCCGGGGAAAGAAGGACATTTAAGAGAAGCCCCCCTGGTGATGCATTAAAGTGTTAGTGCTGTAAAAATAAAATAACAGCTCCCTCTCAGTGCAAGCTGCAGTTTGACTTCTGTTGACTTTTGTAGTTTTCTGCAAAAAAAAAGAAAGAAAGAAAGAAGGAAAGAAAAAAGCCAGTGCTTTAAGGACAAGGAAAAAATTCATTACACTTCTTATCCTCCTCTTGAGATCAGTCTGTTTTCTCATTTTTTAACACACACACACACACACACACACACACACACAATATCTAAGAAGTTAACAGTTTGCT
>VUQJ01024147.1:0-13826 GCA_015108635.1 Andinoacara biseriatus
ATCCTGAACCATCCCTTAGTTATGCTGCTATAGGCCTAGCCTGCTGGGGGGGTTCCCATAATGCACTGCTTCTTTTTACTCTATTCATACTTCACTCTGTGTTTAATCATTCTCTGTGTCTCTTCCACAGCATGTTTTTTGTCCTCTCTCTCTCTCCCCTCAGCCCCAACCGGTCGCGGCAGATGACTGCCCCTCCCTGAGCCTGGTTCTGCTGGAGGTTTCTTCCTGTTAAAAGGGAGTTTTTCCTTCCCACCGTCGCCAAGTGCTTGCTCATAGGGGGTCGTTTGACTGTTGGGTTTTCCTCTGCAGTATTGTTGGGTCTTTACCTTATAATACAACGCGCCTTGAGGCGACTGCTTGTTGTGAATTGGCGCTGTATAAATAAAATTGAATTGAATTGAATATCCTTCTAGAAAGAGACTCCAGGGCAGATCAAGAACACGCTGCAGAGATAACTCTTTTGGATAATGTCCTCGTTTATACTCCGAAGAACCGGAGAGGGATATTATGGCGAGTGTGATCCGAGTATCTCTGCTTCCACCGCTGCCCAGACTGTCACAGTTTTAACCAGATAATCATTAAAGCCTCAACAAAATCACCTGGAAGTTTAAACCACAGTTCATCTAAACCGTCTTTAGGCTTAACCGAAGACACTGATCAGTCATTCTCGACATTTCTTCACCCAAACTGTTACTGTGGTCCTTAATACCTCCGTATATCATTAGGAAAGTAAAACATTGTTAGCGGTGAAGTCGAGGTAAAAGACCTAAGTCAGTTTTTAATAAGGTGAGTAAAGTTTCTAAACTCTGAGTCATTTCACAGAGTGTCTGATTGTGTCCACACACACTGACCTTCAGCTGTAGTGGCCTCATTAGAGAAAACCCTTCAGGACTTTACCCAAAACAGCTTGGCAGACCTTCCGACTCTCAAACAGGAAGTTTAACAAGACATGGTAGCTTGCCTTCAGACTGGTTATGACAGATCCCCCGATGTGAACTCTGACAGAGGGAAGAGGGAGGAGATGAAGCAGGGATTCGACATCTGGAGCAGGTGTGTGTGCTGAGATCTGATACATCACCGCCGTGTGTGGCAGCTAACTGAGCGAGTGCGTCTGTCAGTAGATCAGCAGTCTGATTTCCTTCAGTTGTTGAGTCTGGGTGTAATAAGGCTCCATCAAACTGTCCAGTATGTGACCTTTTTAATCAGAGGATCAGTGTCTGTGTGTACTTGTGTGTGTTTGTGTAATGAGGATCTGGGAAACTGTTGACTGTGTGACTCAGTCTGAACATTAGACAGGCTCTAATGGACCAGTTTAGACATGCATGAAAGAATAACATCCCTGTCTCTGACTCCCTTATCTGCACATGTTCGTGGATTTCACTGCTTTGACCTCACAAGTTTAAAATATCTCACTTCTGTTCAAGTCGCTGCTTCAACACCGAGCTACAAATTTGTCAGATAGGCATCAAATGGGCACTCTTTGGTTTAATTGTGACAATTACGTCTCAGATATGGCATGGACAATAATCAGCTATGAGATGGGCCTGTTAAACATCCTTCATATAAATGAACATAAGCTGGAGAGATTGTGTTCAGGAACACAAATTAGTAGATCAAATGTCACGACTCTTTCATGAACTGCTGAGAGGCAGGACCATGAAAACACAAGTGAACAGATCTACTTGGTTTGGCCCGTCCTCCTGAGCGTTCTATTCAAAAGCAAATTTGCTTTGCATAATTCACGAAACTTATAAAACTTTTTCTCCCATTTTGCCTTCCATATCACATTTTCCTGCACCAGCTGATGTTGGTGATAATAATGCTGCTGGTCTGTCCTGTCCAAAAGTGGACTGTTAGGCAACACCTAAGAAAACTGACAGGACTTCGCCATCCATAAATACAACTCTTAGTCTATTTTAAGGTAAATAAATAATAATTAATCTGCCATTGTTGCTGTAGGTTAAAAACCTCCCGTGCTGGGAAACTTGAAGGACTTTTCTGCTGCCTGAAACTGCAACCTCAGCTGTAAGCTCCTCTCTGTTTGTGGTCATGTTGCTTTGGTCATTAGATGTGGAGAGTTGTGGATTCAGTGACCACGGGCACTAACAACATAATGACCTACATATGGTGTGCAGGGAAGGAAGGAAAGACAGATGGAGGGAGATTCAGTCAGTCCAGACTGGGAATACTGAGCAACAATGGAAATAAAAAATTCGGGATATTTCACACGGGCTGAAAATTTGGGTGGGCTGAAGAGTTCATAGGCTGACTAAAAAGGGGTCATCATACAGTAATTAATTTTGGCATGTCTTGAATTAAATGTGACACGGCTGTAGCTCAGGAGGTAGATATAGATCGGAAGGTCAGGGGTTCGGTTCCTGGCTGCTCTGAGGTTCTATTGCCAAAGTATCCTTATGCCAAAGAATGCACTCCGACGCAAGCGTTGGAGTATGAATGTGTGTGAATGTTAGACAATAAGCACTTAGCTTACTTACCCATGGAAGTGTTTGTATGAATGGGTGAATGTAAACAAGCGCTTTGAGTGCTCAGACAGAGTAGAAAAGCGCTCTATAAGAGCTAGTCCATTTACCATCTTTACTGATGCTAACTGCGTGTTTTCTTTCCAGATAAACCCACACTGGATACAGAATACAGGAAAAGTAGTACTAGAGACATTTTGTGAAAATGGATCAAATTTGGCACCGTGGTGTTATCAAAAAGGGGTTAGCCCCCAAGGTCCAGACGTCCTGCCACAGCCACCACCCCAGAAAACACTGACCGTGTTCACCACGTGGTGATGGATGACCAACGTTTAACTGTTAATCAGATAGCTGGTGCTGTAGGAATCTCCCGTAAACAAGTTGAGAAGATTCTGCATAACGATCTTGGCGTGTCAAAGGTTTCCGCTCGGTGGGAGCTCAACAGGCTGGTCACGTCGCAGGTGAACTTGGCACTTTTTGAAGCAAATCCAGCCGGTTTTCTTGAACGTTTCCTCACCCAAGATGAACGTTGGGTTTTTCACTTTGAGCCAGAGACTAAACGGTAGTCCATGCAGTGGAAACACCCGTCTTTTCCCCCACCAAAGAAGGTGGTGGTGGTGTCGTCGGCAGGGAAGGTGATGGTCTCCGTCTTCTGGGATGCAAAGGGCATTGTGTTCATTCAAAAAGGACATACTATCAATGGAGAATACTCTGCCAACTGATGCAGCTGTGAAAGGCAGTCAAGTCAAAACGGCCTGAAAACTGAGGAATGGGGTCCTGTTTCACTAGGATAACGCTCCTGCACACAAGTCGATGGTTGCAACGGCTGCTGTGCACGACTGTAGCTTTAAGCTGGTTGATAGGATGAGAGCTTCCATACCACGGGAATCAATACCGATGGAAGACGTGTATGGACCGCAGGGGAGAAAACTAAAACACATTTGGTCGAGTTCAAACATTGCATCACAATCGGTCAGCCTGTGAATTTTTCAGCCCACCCTCGTATCATCATGTTCTTTGTCTTTGATGTGTTGAGCTGTAGAGTTTGAAACCTCCTCCTTATTAAATAGTAATAGGTATTAGATGGTAACTGTGAATGTGTTCTTTACATGAGAATTTGTTCAAATCAATTCCACTTTTAAAAATGAATGTTAGTTTGTTAATGTGATAATAAAATTACATTAGCCCTTATTAATCACTTATCTAATCTCCAAAATGTCTGTTTGTGTAGTCTGTCAGTAATCTGTTCACTGACAGGATATATTTTCTCCCAAAACATCCACTCGTAGTCACAGCACTATGTTTAATGCTAACATCTGGCCTCTGTTGTCTTAGAGAAACACGGTGGTTTGATTTCATATAGCGAAAGTTCATACGTGAGCCAAATCTGCCAAGTCGACCTGATGGTACTTGTTTCCTTTCTTACAGTTTGGGAATATAAGAGCAGCACGTACAGGTGCAGCAAGAGTTCTGCTGTGACTTGATGAGCATGCCAACAGATAAGTATTAAGATACCGGGCCAGACGATCAGGAAGCAGTCACAGACCGGTGGTTCCCAAGCGGTGTGCACTGTGAGGCATGAGCAGGTGTGCTTTGGGATTTTGTGTCAATCATCCCACAAAAATGTTTCAATAGCTTCAGGTCGGCTCTGTTAGCTGTGAAATGGCAGGAATTATTTCAGCGTGATAGAACTGTGTGAAACAAAGCATTTAGAGCAGGCTCTACGTATCTGATCCCTTTGTTTAAAACTTCGGTCATGTTTAATACGAGCATTGACCATTAAAATGAAAGAAAAGTAAGGAAATAGAGCTCAGGCATAAGTTCAGTGAGGAACATCTGGAATCGCTCATCTGCCTCCTTTCGCAAGTGTTTGGCTGCTTCTCTGTTTTACATCACCTCCACTTTCCCACTCTGTCAACCTCATTGCTGACTTCATCACTTCTAGTCCAATCATGCCTGCCTTCGTTGAGCCCCTCAGCCTCTGCCCAGCGTGCATTAAATATCACTGCCTATCTACCATTCCTGCAACCCACCACCTCCCCTTCACCACCCAAGAGCTCCTTCCAAGCCTCCATCTTGGGCTCCACCAGCATCTAGACTCTGGGATTCCTAGGCCAGCGAGAGGTATAATCTCTCCAGCATGTCCTGGGTCTACCCTAGCGCCTCCTCCTGGTAGGACATGCCTGGAACACCTCACCCAGGAGGCATCCTAATCAGATGCCCGAGCCACCTCAGATATGCAATTATCAGCGATGCAGCTTTGATTCATCCTGTTAGTGCCTGAGAAACATAACAGTCTGGATTTATTGCTTGCAACAGGTCTCCACAGGTAACAGGGTGTGTGTGTGTGTGTGTGGTTAAGTCCAGGTTCGTGGCACTCCCTGAATCACAAATCAATGTCTGCTGAGTCACCCGAAGCCCACGCACACCCTGCCCAGCTACGCTCTGTGCATGTGTGCACAGCTTTGTGCCATCTGTGCGTGAGCCAAAGCACACCTGTCAGGACCCGACGCTGGAGCAGACTGCCTGGCTTTGCCAAAGACAAATAAATCCCCGCACAAACACACACACGACATCGCAACCCACAGCATTAGAAAATGTGTATCTGGAGATAAAAACAATATCTTTGCAATTAAAATGAGCAGCAACGTGACATCAGCGCTCCAGGATTCTGAGTCAGAGCTGAGACACGACACAAAACATCAACAACTTATTGAATTATCAAAAATCATTTAGCAAGTTTTTAGCAATTACATTTTGCAGTTACAATCGTGCCTGTAAGGAGCTCGACCCCCGTCTGAGTCTGGTCACGTGCTCAGTCACAGAAGTCCTGCTGATTGGATGCCAGGAGTGTCAGGCACGGATTACCCTGTGTTGTTGACACCGGTGTGGACAGCTGCAGACACCATGGATGAGTAATCATTCCTGTTATACTTAATGGGGAAGGGTGCATAGCTGGTGCATTTTAAACTCTCTGCAGAGTCTGTGCCATGCAATCACCATCTGTTTAAATCACACAGATAGGTGTAGGTGTTGAAACCACAACGCACCTTTAAGACATCAGTTGTCATGGTTTCTGTGGTTTCATAGTCATTTGCAGGGTTATGTTTGTCCTCCAGTGTTCACCTGTCCATCCCATCATGTTAGTCTTCGTGTCTGCTGACTTCCTGTTTTACTGTGGAAGTTTGTTTTTCTGTGTTAGCTTCATGAGGTACACCTGTTTAATCGCTCATTTATGCATATATCTAATCAGCCAATCAGACAACCTGCTGAGGTTCAAACTGAGCAACAGAAGATTTAAGAGACATGCTTGTTGGTGCCAGGCGTGCTGGTACTTCATAAACTCGTCTCTAGGGTTTATAGAGAATGGTCCAAAAATGAGAAAATATTCAGTTCTTGAGACAAAAACAGAGAAAGTCGGAGGAGAATGGCAAGACTGCCTGACAGGAAGACAGCAGTAGCTGAAATAACCAGTCGTTCCAACCACGCTCTGCAGAAAAGAGCATCTCTGAAAGTGCATCATGTTGAACCTTGAGCCAGTCTGATGAGCCCCAATCTGTGCTGTGACATTCAGATGGCAGGGTGAGGTAAACATCATGAAAGAAAGCATCTCGTATCAACGCTTCAGGCTGCTGGTGACGTCGTGGTGTTTAGGGATATTTTCCTGCCACACTTTGGGCCTCTTAAAGCAGCTCTGAGGGCAATAGGAGGTTCAACCTGGTACTAGCAAGGTGTGCCTAATAAAGTGGCTGTGAGTGAATATCGCTCCATCGTTTTTTGTTCCTGTCAGTTTGTCTGCTTGTGCTCTATGTTCTCCCAGTGTTGTTCATATAACAGTACTGCTGAACGAGTGCACGTGTGCAGTCCCTGCTCCTTAGTGTAACTATGGTAGTAATAATTGAGCCGGTTAGCCCTGTTTGAACATCCGTGGCAGCTCATGTTTGACTGTAACATGAACGTTAACATGGCTGCAAAGAGCTGTTTGCTACATGTTGATGTGCTGATGGATTAAGCCACTGAATGGAAGCGAGTTTGGGCTCGTAATGGCAGAACGGTATCAAATATCAAGCGAGTGCTGTTGTGATGAAGGCAACTGATGTTTACCGCGAAAAGCAGGCGAGCCTTGTCCGCTTGCCGGGGGTGATTGTTTTCAGCAGCGTAGCTGTTGTGCACAACCTGTTTGTCCTCATTTAGATGCTTGAAGAAGCAAATGTCTCCGGTGTGAATCAAACGTTTGCAGAGGCTCATTTTTGTTGACCTTATACTGCGTTTGTTCTGCTGCATGTAGAAGATAATGTTTTTACAGATGATAAAATATCATCAGGCAACAATATTATCTGAAATTCAAAACTTGAATTATAGTTCCGTTATTTCACAAGCCAGACTATCTTCAAACAGTTGGACAGTTTTAAATAAACGATTGCCCCTCAAGCTCTTCAACAGTTTTCACTTGAAAACATTCACAAACTGTGAGAGTTACTGAACTGCGAGGCAAAACTGCTCGACCTTGGAGGAGTTCTCCTAATGCACAGCATCAAACTGGAATTCCCTTCAGGGGGTGGCTGGAGCGCAGGTCCACTACTAACTGGAAGGTTGGTGGTTCGATCCTTGGCTGCTGCAGTCTGCATGCCAAAGTATCCTTGGGTAAGATCCTGAACCTCGAGTAGCTTTCAGATGTGTTCATCGGAGTGTGAATGTTAGAAAACACTCAGGGTAGAAGAAAAGTGCTTGTATGGGTGTGAATGTTGTAGAAAACTGTTACATAAGAACCAGTCCATGTGAAAACAGTGTGACACAGGCGGGACCTTCAGGGTTAAAGCTCTAATCTCACCACATAAATATGGAACAGATCCATGTTCAGGCCTTTGTGGATGAACATAGGATCAAGTGATGTGGAAACTGAACTATTAGAATAATATTAAGTATTATTGTATGGTTTCTACATATAAGGCGTTTTACCATAAACAGTCGCAGTGCTGTTTTTTTGAAGCACGAGGCCTGAATGTTTCTGCTCGGATAGTTTTCCACTGGCTCTGATTTTCTTCCAGAACCTGTCTGAAGACACTGCTGCAGATAGTTTGTTAAATTTCTGGTTGTTTCTGGTTGTTTCAGAGCATTAAAAGGCAGTCTTATTAAAGCTGAATAAACTAATGGTCTTACTTGGAACCCAACCCGATGATTTCTGCAGAATTACTCATATTACCTCACCAGTAAATACAGCCCCCGGAGCACAAACAGTGTTCGCAGGAGCCAAATCACTATCGAAACCTGTAACAAACATTGTAAAATGAGCTTTTTTTCCTACACGGTGATGCGTCTGTCCACCTAACCCGTCTAACACCACCAACCGTCTACCTGTGTGCTCACCTCTTTGAGTGAGGCAGCTCTCTGCAGTCATTCAATAATAGATGAAGGTCTTTTCTTCTAAAGCCAGAACCTGAAAAGGCAGGAATGGACCGGCGCAGCAGGGGTGAGCGTTTTACACACACACACACAGTCCCCAGAGCCAATGAGCTAATGGCTTCCTCGGGGAGTAGGCTTATCAATATCCCAGTGGATGCAGAGGAGAAGAAGAAAAAGGATCAAAGGTTGAACAATTAAAGGTACGATCCACCAGAGAGACGCTAAAGTGTGGAGGACAGTGTGTACTGCATATAAACTTCAGCTGGAACTGATCCTGATCCACAGTTTGGGGATGAAAACATCACAGCAGCAATTTATTTAGGTCTGCCCACTGTTTTTTTTTTTTAATAATATTCTGTTGCATTTCTCACAAGAAACATCAGCAGGGACCGGTGAAAGGTTTGGAGACAGCCTGCATCACTCTGACAGTCACAGAAAACTCTATAAACCAGTCCCTGCTTCCAGATGCTTCCAGTTCCCAGTTGGTAAAATATCAGCATACACAGATTTCTGTATTCATTCGAAAATTCACAAATCTGTCTCAGATAGATCCAGCCCACATTTGCTCCACACAGGCAACCACAGGTTCCCCCATAGCTGGGCCCTCATAGGGGACCTGCCATCCTCATGTCCAGGTTTGTTTAATCAAATTTAACTATGTGAGGCCCAGTATGAGGGCCTCCTGCACTATGGGCCCAGTGGCTCCACAGTCATGTCGTGCACACGTTTCCCTAACAAGTACAAAAGTCGCTGGTTTGCGTCTGTGTCACAAAGTTCATCTGATCTAAAAATCTGCTGAATGAAATACGTGGAGTCTCTCTGTGAATAAGGAAGCACCCAAAACTAGCTTTAACCTTCTAGCAGGTCTTACTGCAGCCTCACCCACCTCTTTGTCTCCAAACTGAATATACACCACAGGTGTGGCAGAACTTTAGCCTCTTCAGAAAAGTTTCTTCAGTATTCACAAGACTCGAGACCAGTGACGGAGGCCAGAGGGTCGCCCCCTGCTGGCCATTACTTACATATTAGTTATTAGAAATGTCTAAAAACACTTTGTTTAGAAGTTTGTTTGAAAGGTCTTCCAAGGACGTGGAGCATGCCCTGATGGTTAGCTGATCGCTCCGGCATCAAGCTGCTGCTTTGTTTTTATTTAGCATCTCTTCATATGAAAAAACATATTTTTGTGAAGATTTCAGATCGGCATTTTTAGTGTTTCTGTCACGACCGAGCTTTAACTTCATGTCAGAGCACTTCAATCTGTTCAGCTTCAAAGGCTTCCATTAGAAGCCGGCTTCAAATATTAATAACTGCAGCCAGCAGGCTGGCTTTTTAATCAATACCTCTGACTCGCACACACACACACACACACACACACATCGATGCACCGCAACATGGCAGCAAGAGCCGCACCGTCACATGCCAACACAACATATCGACGCACACACAGGCACAGTTGTTGTCTTCACAGCACCATGTAACAAACTGGCCCTAAATCAGCATTTTTACTTCTCTCTGAAGGGAAAATGTCAACGCGCAGTTTCTCCCTCGCTTATAGAAAGTGTCCCGAGAGAACAAACTGCCCGCAGACACTGTCCTGTTAGCTGAATGTGATGCAGCACAATGTGCACAGGCTCATGATTCAGCATTTGCTTCCTTTTGGTTTGTTATTTCACTCTTAAAGATGCTTTGAAGGCAGCTTCAGCTACCGACCTGCGAGGACTTTAAATTCTTCTCACTCTGAATCTACATTTAGATGCTTTCCACAATCACAGTTCTGATACATTTGACTTAATCATTTCTCTAAGCAGTCTTTTTGCTGCCCAGCAGCCCCTTTTTCACATGAGAGGACGGCGGAGCTGATAAAAATGTTGATACGCTCATTGAGATTGATTTTAGTGAGTAAGACACTCGCAGCAGTTAAACTTTATGAGCAGCTTCAAAGTTTATATTTGACCCGTAATCGGCATTAACACAAATATCTAATTAGACATAGTCGAGGCGACCGTGTGAAGTTCACACTGAGCATCTGAATGGAGACTTATGTGAGTCTGTACATGAAGGAGGGGTAAAAGTAGTATGACTGCAGGGGCGGCAGCCACTGGACAGACAGGCAACAACTGAGCTGCTGGCTGGATACTGTAACAGCTAAGCTGCTTATCGGTCATACATCTTGGTGGTTGTCTGTCTCTCTCTCTGGCAGCTGGTAAAACAGCTTCAGCACCTGCACTTGAGGCTTTTGTCGAGTTCCCATCAGGCAGGTTTTTAGGTAAATCTATTTCCTTGGGAGACTGATTTGGAGTTTGGTCCTCCCCTGGATGTCAGTGCTTCACATCACATGATCACATGATCCTGAAAGATTTTACTGAAAACCAGTGTGTCATCGAGACTGGGAATACAGGTGTTATCCTCCATGAAGGCCTTTATGAAGGGATGTGGATCCACTCATAAAGACTCCGTGGGGTAACAAAAGCTGCCAGTGGTCTGCTCTCTTCTGCCATGAAGCCCTGGTGGTAGGCTTTGGTCTACCAGGGTCAAAACCAAGTGAGACTTACCACCTAGACTGTCCATGATGTCTTGGACATGTGGGGTAGCCTGGCGGTCTGGATATGTTTTTCTGTTCACTGCAGCCAATATCTGATCTTGACAAGATCAGACAACAGAAAAGTATATTGTCTCTTTACAGGATGAACATTGTTTCAGTTCGTCAGGTGAATCAGCACCGCCCAGTTTGCACATTTCAGGGACTTTCTACTTCTCGTGGCTAAAACCCATCCCACAGTGCTAACCATTCTCCGTTCAACAGAGCTTTTCTACATGCTCTGATTTTGCACCCAGCTAGAGACCGTTTAAAGAAGCTACACCAGTTTTAAGCTCCTGTATCTCTGAAATAATTCAGGCAGAGCCCTTGTTTGGGTTAAACCTATGGATGACTGTGGGGTGCTGAGCTTCTTTTTATTTCTTCTTTCATTGGCACCAGCGACATTTAACCTCCCTGGCAGACGTTTATCTGAGGACTGAGCCTGAGTAACCACGGCGCGGGTAAGTTGGTACACTGGCCAGTGTTTGTCCCAACATCACATTTAATTTAGCTTAATTTAATTAAGCTAAATTACATTTAACTCAGTTCTCATCTTATTTAGAACCCCTGATAATAAGAGATAAGATAAGAAAGCCAGTAAATGTGGAACATTCAAAAACTTAGTGTCTAGGTAACGGCACCAAAATTACTGCTACATGTAAATGTACTGCTTCACATGTTTATATGCTTTATATATTTTTAGGTAAGTTACAGCATTAGATCATATTTTATAAGGACGTTATGTGTTTGTATGATCTCAGTCCTTTTAGACCCACTTGGCAAAAAATAAATAAATGAGCCTGTTTAAGGCTCTGATATTTTCCATCAGACTATATGGCATGATTTTCTCAACCAATAAAGGAATTTTTAATACATCAGTCTATGCTTCATTTTATCAGAAACATCCAAAATCCTTTTTTTTTTTAAATACACCTATAAGTAGTGGTGCTGATATATTCAAATTACAATCTTGGTCTCCTTCATAGAGGCATCCTTTGAAGCCTGCAGCCCCTGAACTGAGACACAGCACACATCTAGTAAAAGCAGCTACATGTCTGCTCCAATACTGTCATTCTGGACACCATCAATAAGTAAAATATGCAAACACATGCGCTGGACTAGAGCTGGATCATACTTGAGCCCCATTTACGACTCTTGGGAAGTGAACGGTACTTTCTGCCTTAAATCTAAAACTCTCATCAGAGGTTCTGGGCTTCAGAGGCTAGCTCCTTGTAAAGCTCTGTGGCGCTCTCTTCTTGGAAGTAGGAGCTCAGGATGTGGATGTGTGAGGTGGGGTTTTCCTTCTAAATAGCGGTGTAGCTATGAGCCTGGAGAAACAGCTGTAATTGGAGCCTCTGCTTCGGGATAAACCCTCTTCAGTCCATTCTCAATCTGATGAGCAAGGCTGGAAAACATCAGTTTATCTTCCTGGCCTGGTTCACTGACCGGAGATTCCCAGCTTGCGTTTGGCTGCTGTGGCTGGGCAGTGACTGAGGACCATGTGCGAGCTCGTAGACTAGCAAAAGTCTTGGAGTCGAGGCTCATAAGCAGGAACACTGACGGTAAACTTTCTGTTTCTTTATGTTGCATTGCTCCTCTGTGTCCCTCTGCGTCCCTGCTCTGTCCACATGTTCCCCAATTCATGCTGCTCCGTTAGCTGTAAACACAACTAAAACTGCAATTTTGTCTTTCAGTAGCAACAATTCCCAACATGCCACTATCATCTATCTCTGCCACATCAACTCTTTATATGAGTCACTAGTGATTTTCCTTCCACATTTACTCTCCACTCACCTGACACAAACAAACTCCAAGCAAATTGTCTACAGTCAGGGTGTGTAGCACTCCCGCTACCTCTTCCTGTAGCTCTTCCACAGTTATGACCATGTTAACAGGACGGGAAAAACCTTCATTGTGCCGGGCTTTATTCTGGACTGGACGGTCTATAATGACTCTGATGATCTCTGGCTGGCCTCAGGTAACGGATACTCTGATTTCCAGCCTTGCTGCTGGGTTTGAATTGTGGGATTTTGTTGCTTCAGCATTCAGCCGCCAGGTTGTGGGTGCTGGACATCTGAGGAACAATCCCAAAATTTTACGTCCCAAAAGTGACGAGCTGGCATTTCCATTTTCCTTTCATTTCCTCTCCGAGAACTTTTTCTCGATTGAGGATAATGGTTCATTCCAGAATAAGACAGATGTCGGAATTTACGAGTTCCCTGTCAAAAATTTTTCAGGCAACGTCCCCTCAATTCGGACTTCCACTCGGAAAGTTGGAGCAGCCCCACATACCTTGAGTTACCAATCCAAGATGGCGGTGGCAGGCATAAGCTCTGTCGCAGTGTTTTACCGCTATTTTTTGCAGCATTGTGTTGCAGTTGTTGTACACCAGGCAATGCTAGCAACAGCTGACCCTTCCTTAGTGGAACAACTCTAGTGTTGGGAATGCTTGTGTTATTACCAGCAATAACAATATAAAAGTTATGCTCATGTCATGCATGCAATTCCTTTTTTTTCCCATGTGTTGCTGCAGGCTGCTGGTCTCCCATGAGCAGTGGAATTGGAAAAATGAATGCCAGCTAACGAGGCTTTCACAAGAGGCTCATCAACCTTATGCTTCAGCACCTCGACGGCGAGGGCAACGGCCTCCCACGGACTCCTGCAGGATCTAAACTCTCACCTGAAGGCACGCAAATACAACTGAAAGAAAAAAAGACATGAAAAAAGCTGGCTGACCTGAGGAAGCAGAAAACTGGTTAATGAAAAATTAAAGACCACAAGTCTGGTGGGAAGGGACAAATAGTTCACGTCACATGATCCGATCTTGCATTCTGATTGGTTCTAGGGTCATGGAGGCTTTTGGGAAGTGGCGTTTTCAAGCCTTTGATAATTCAGACTAGTCAGATGGTATCTAGCAGGTTATGATGCGGCATGACTGACTGATGTTTAGTTCCTGTGGAAAAGATTCTGTAAATATCATTATTTCATTTTTGATGGAGGTGACGTTTTGCAGCTTTTGCATCTGAACTCTTCATATTTTTGTCTCCTTGCTAGGCTCATCTTGATTTCAGTAATATTTGGGGGGCCGGATTGAAAGCTCTGGTGCGCCAGATGTGGCCTGCGGGCCGCCAGTTGACATTCGCTCCAACAAGTGATCTAACAGTGGCTACATTCACCTTCAGTTTGTGCTCCAGGATCCACCCTAGCAGCCCTGAAGCTGTTGTGGATACAGTCCCATAAAGCTCAATACCTTATTGTTTGTGGCCATCAAGATTTGCATATATACAGCAGGGAGGAGGACACAGGTGCAAAAACAGGTCTCAGATCGAAACTGTGACAGTTTCACGTCCATCACTGAGTCTAAC